>JBCEWC010009210.1:0-19006 GCA_038996855.1 Solanum aculeatissimum
CAAGGAAACATTTAATATCCGAAGGAGTCAATGGTCTAGGCCAATCCTTCACCACTTCAGTTTTCTTAGGATCAACCTTGATGCCATCACCGGACACCACATTACCAAGAAAGGCAACTTCTCCCAACCAATACTCACACTTGCTAAATTTGGCATACAACTTCTTTTCTCTCAAAGTTTAGAGAGCCAAACTCAAATGACCCATGTGCTCTTATTCACTACGAGAGTAGATCAAAATATCATTAATAAAGGCCACCATAAAATTATCAAGAAATCGCTTGAACACCCGATTCATAAGATCCACAAATCCCTCCTAACCATTATTTAACCCAAAAGACATCACCACAAATTCAAAATTGCCATAACGAGTCCGAAAATCCATCTTGGGAATATCACACTCCCTTACCTTCAATTGATGATTACCCGAACGAAGATCTATTTTGGAGAAATGAGTAGCTCCTTCAAGTTGGTCAAACAAATCATCAATCCTAGGCAATGGGTGCCTATTCATAATGGTCACCTTGTTCAATTGCCTATAATCGATACACATCCGGAGAGACCCATATTTCTTCCTTACAAATAATACCGGAGCACCACAAGGTAAAATTCTTGGTCTAATATACCCTTTCTCTAACAAATTCTTCAATTGATCTTTCAACTCCTTCAACTCCGTCGGAGCCATACGGTAAGGATAGATGGAAATGGGTTGAGTATCCGGAAGAAGGTCTATATCAAAATCCACTTCTCTATCAGAAGGGATACCGGGCAAATCCTCGAGAAACACATCAGGAACTCTTTTACCACCAGAACTGATTCAAGCCTAGGTAACTCACCCTCCGTATCTCTAACCTGCACGATATGGTAGATACACCCTTTCCCAATCATTCTCCAGGCTTTAAGGTAGGAAATAAATCTACCCTTAATCACGGAATTGCTACCCTCCCACTCCAATACCATTTTATTAGGGACTTGGAACTTGACCAGTATAGTTCTACAATCAATAGAGGCATATGATTCGTGCAACCAATCCATCCCAAGAATGATATCAAAATCATATATTTCAAGTTCTACAAGGTCACCGGATAACACTTTATGTATCGCCAATACGGGACAACCCCTATACACCTTTCGGGCCACAATAGAATCACCCACTAGAGTATATACCGAATAAGGTTCCCTCAAGGTCTTAGAATTCACACCAAATTTAATAGCCAACAAAGGAGTCACCAAAGATAAATTTGTACCCGGTCACGACGTCCGGAGCTTCCTTCACTTCTTGTCAGGCATGAAGTGCATAGAATCGGTTGTTCCTTGGAGCACCACCAACCTGAGCCTTTGGCGGCCCTTGACCACCGGGATCCACTTGATCTTTCTTGACACCCATTGGACAATCGGAAACCTTGTGGTCCAAACCACCACATCCATAGCATGCACCCGAAACCTTCCTACAATCACCCATATGATGTTTCCCGCAATTGCCACAAAGAGGTAATCGGGGACCACCCCCAACTTGTGCCTTAGGAGGAGGAACTCTCGGATTTGCAACTCTCACATTTGAACCTTGGTCTTTGTGAAATCGGCCAACACTACCACTACCACTTTTAGAATTGGAGAACCCACCATTAAATCGGGCCCTTTTTGCTTCATGCATTCTCCTTTCCTTAAGTTTTTCCCCCTCAATTTGCTCTACATAATTCATGAGCCAAGAGATATCCATGTCGCAGATGAGCATAGCGGTCCTACATTCCTTTACCACCAAGTCCAAAACACCCAAAATGAACTTGTGCATTCTTGCACGGGGATCGGAGATAAGCATTGTAGCATACTTGGAGAGCTTAGTAAACTTGAGGGCATAGTCCCTCACGGTCATACCACCTTGCTTGAGATTGATAAACTCGGTCATTTTGGCCTCCCTAAGTTCAAGTGGTAAGAACCGATCAAGGAAGTCCATCTTGAACTCCTCCCATCCAACCTTAAAATCCATCATCCTCTCAACAAACCATTGGTTGTACTACACTTGTGCCACATCATTAAGTTGGTAAGATGCTAACTCCGCCTTCTCCTACGAACTAACACCCATAATTGTTAACACCTTGGTGAGTTCATTAATGAACTCTTGAGCATCCTCATCAACCTTAGAACCATAAAATTCCAGAGGGTTCATACGGGTGAAATCTCTCACCCTTGTAGCCGAGGTACCAAAATTAATCGGGTTGAAAGGCTGGGCTTGGTTGGCCACAGCTTGGGCCAATATAGAGACTACATTCCTGAACTCAGCATGGGACACCTGTTCCTCTACCAGTGCCTGAGGTGCTTGTTTCTCAACTCCGGGAGCCTAACGGGGAAGGCGAGCTCTTTTGGAAGGCATATTCTGAAAGAGCAACAAGAACCAAGAGTTTAGAGAAATTTCATAAGGGTACAAGGCACGATACAAGAGACAATGAAGTGATAAGTTGCTAAAACATCATCATAGCCTCTCATGCATAGGTATGGAGCGTATCACACCCATGAACGAGACTCTAAGTGACGCGGCATGTTGGACTCCGAGGATCATTACAAACCTAGGGCTCTGATACCATCTTTATCACGACCCGGATAGGGGCCTAGATGCAACATGGAGAAGGAGAACCCAAAAATCCTCGATCAAGCCATCATAGCATCATCACACACATCATCGGTTCAGAAGGGCGGAAGCAAAACACATAACATATAAGCTCTAAGGAAATTGGGGCTTTGGACTCAAGCTAAGGGGATATTGCCGGGAATGGGATAAACATGGATTCACATAGCACATAACAATTATCTCTAAGGGGATGGATAAGTAGGACACAAGCTATGGGGGCACACCGGGGTTATGGGACTTTCCACATAAGCACATAGTCAAATACAATTCCGAATATCAAGTCATAAGCATAATCAATACCATTCCATAATCAAGGCTCAGAAGCATAACATTCCATAATCATAATATTCATCAATTTCAAGCCAACGTACAAGAGTTTAGTTTTTCCAACAAGCCTCTACATAGATAAAGTGGGGCCTTGACATAGTTTGAGGCTCACCACTTAAACTCAACCCATGGCTACCAAAATTCAACCATGACCAATACAACACCATACAAGATCAACTATTAAGAATTTCCAAAATTTTGGAGTTGTTACATCAAGCTGCAAAATTTGTCTTGCAAAAAGATGTACAAAAGCTTGCTTCTAAACATATATTTGCTAAATGGAACACTATTTTGTCTATTTTTTATTTAACATAGAATATATCAAAGGGAGTTTAAACTCTATTCATATTTTTTTACTCGAGAATTCTTGCAGGGTAATCAAATCCTTTATCTATTTTTCAATCAACTTCTTCCACCAGAGGGTCTTCTTCTGATGACCCAACCTATTTTAAAAATTACATAGTATACCCGCTCATCCAAATTGAACCCAAGTTTTGGCATCCCAATCCACACGAAGTTGCTAAAAGAATGCTTAGCCCTTCTGCAAGTTATATCTAGAAAACCCTAGCATATACTTTGAGATTTTATGAGTTTATACTCACAGATACCCGTTCCTGCTTTTTCAAACCTCACAAAGACAAGCAAACACCAACTCGTGTTACCTATAATACAATATGGATTAACAAGATATTATCACCCAAAGATTGGGGCATATATCCCGCCAAATACAAAAGACTCTCTCAACCTTTTGAGCCACAAAATTATAATTATTTTGACTATCAAAATGCATGGATGAATGCTTTCACCTTCCAAAATAATATGGAAAAGCATTCATGGTTCCTCTTGTGGGGAAAATAATTAAGTCCCGAATTTCCTCAATAGTTTCTACACCAATGGTGGCCTATCTAAGGCCATAAAGTTGGAATTCTTCCACCTCTAGTTCGTGAAGGATATGAATATTTTTGTCAAAGTTTTTTTAACCAACATCAACTTCTATTAATCCTACAATTTTCCCACAAGTTTCATATCCCACAGATATATTCCCAAAAATTACATTTCACAAGCCAAAGGGACAAAAAGGCGTCCCATGGTTAGCCCTCCAAGGCCACTATAAGTGGTACAAAAGTTGGAACCCTTCAAAATCCTACGTTCTAGGGGTAGAAAATGGTTTCTACAAAACCCAGGATATCTGATCCCAACAGATGTCTCCCAGATACAATTTCTACAATAAAAATTTATTGCAGCTACACTGTTAGCTAGCTCCATCAACAAGGGAAATTTTATCAATTAGATTGAGAAAATCCTTCAGCAAATTATAGCCAAACTCCCCAGCAACCAATCACAGTCATCGAAAAAATTAGAGTCCAAAGAAGAAGAAGAAATCATTCTTAAATTTTAGTTACAATGATACCTTAATGACATCACCAAAGATGAAGTCATCCATGATAATAAAATCTAATTATTAGTGAAAAATCCTGTAGCGATATTGTAGCACTACTGTAGTACTTTTACTGTAGCAAAATTTTGGCTATAAATAGAGCCAACCCCTCAATTTGTAACACACCTTGTTCTTTCACTTTGAAGAGCTCTCTATCAGGAATACTTGGTTAGAGTTTTCTCCTTCTCTTTACTTTACTTTATTAGTAACTTTTAGTACTTATTTATCTTATTTAGCTTTTGTCATTTATGGTTGGCACTGCTACCTTCCCATAGTTAATTAATTAGATTGCATCACATGGTCGGTACTGCTGCCTTATTTATTGCATTGCTTTTATACTTTTATTTTTATTATCATACACATTTAATATTATCCATTTTGCTTCCCATCCTTCTTCTCCGTACTTTACCCCTATTAATTATTAGGGGTTTACTTCCGGGTACTTAGTATCAGAGTCATGGGAAGAAGTAAAGATTATTATTCTTGTTTTTAACTTGCTACTGTACATTATTGCCAGATTTGTTCTTTAAATATGAATTAACTTATGAAAATTGATAAGATCCATTTTATAATAAGAAGTTCTTTATGCAGATGGTACTGTGATCTACTTAGATCTACACTGTAGGACATATCCCTAAGCATCAGCAGGATTGCCATCAAAGACTTAGTGGACTTACAGATGGTTATCGATAACCTTTGGATCATCTAAATATGGAACTTCTTAATACGAAAAGGATCTATCCTTTATGTATAAAATTAAGTTCATTAATTTAATTATCAAATCTGATTATTCCATATAATATTGAGTTAAAAACTTGAATAATTTTCTTTATGGAACCTAATGGCCTATTGATCCAAGGACAGAAAGCATTAAAGTCATTATTGTTAGCCTAACTAATTCTTCTTTACAGATCTCATCATGTATTTCTTTAATTCATTTTCTTTCTCGTCTAAAACTCCCTCTACCTCAGCCTCATCTTCCTCTATTTCACCGAAATCTAGGCTCAAGGAAGAGATTAGCTTCTCAGATTTATAGCAACCCATTGATGACTGGAAGATCCCAAAACATCCCCAGTCTACCATTTATAAGTTTTCTAGATGGACATTAACAAGTGATTACCATATTTCACACCATTGAACAAACCATCCCTCTTGAGTCAGATCATGAGAATATCAAACTTCTTAACCCCAAGTCTATAGAAAAATATAGACAAAAATACAATTATCTTCACTTTGGGCTAGTCCAGATTACCGCTAAGCCCCTTTCTAAAGAAGGTCTAGATACCTCTCTTCTTCTATATCTTAGAGACTCAAGATTTTTACATTTCAATAACTCTCTCTTAGGATGGTAGAAACCAATTTTTGTAGTGGTATAATCTATTTTGATTGTTTCCTAAATTTTATTGTATCCTTAAAAGATATGAATAACTTAGATTCTTTGACTCTGAATGTAAAGACCTCCAATTACAACACCAAAATTGGATCTCTACCTGTAGAAATAATTTACAGGGTTCAATATAAGGCCATGAGTTTAGCTTTCAATACTGGTGCCTTGAGAAATACCTACAAAGGTGAAACTATACTTTTCAAAATGGATCTACAACAGTCTCATCTATCTATGCCTAAGTTTACCTCTTGGAATCAAGTTTCCTTATCTCAGAATTAGTTGTTGCAACATGCAACCAAGGCTGAAAATCCAACTAACACCACTATCTCTCAAATCTAACAATTTTCTAGTGGAACTATCTCAATCTCTTTTTAGAGATATCTTAGCCAAAGAGTCTCCACATTCTCATCTACCCCTTCTCAAATAGCAATATTTTGTTTCTTCATTTCCCATAAAAATGAAATCGTTGGTTTTTATTACAAGATCCCTCAGACTAGCTACTCTATGGAAACCCATGTGATCAATGATAATGATAACCAACCAAAATCCCCTATCTATTCATCTCTAGGTGCAAAACTAGATGTGTTTACATAAGATTTTCAAATCAATGAGAGACTTAGACAAGAGTTCTACTCATCCAAAAACATTTTAAAAAGAACTTAGTTTTTCAATAATTTCCAAAACAATGAAAGAAAAGATCTTCAAGAAATTTATTATGACTTTTTAAATTCTATCCACAGACAAATTTATTTCTTTGAATGGTTCGAAGCTTATACAAATTACCATCATTTAAATTATGTTTTTTCAAAATCAGTAAATGTTTCAAAAGTTTGGAAAACCATTAATGGAGGAGAAATAACTTCTGAGTTTCCTCCATCACAAGGATTCAAAATGTCTTTGCTGATAGCTCTATAGTAGCAGCACCTTTCAAACGAAGGGCTGAAATTGACAATATCAGCGAAAAAGATATCAAAATATTTTTGAACAAAATAACTATACTAATAAGTATTTGCATGCTCTTGGAGAATTTCTAGTGTCAAGTCCATCCTTGTCTGCATCAGCTACTTCCTTCAAGCCTTCTGAGGCCTCTACCTCCTTAATCCCTTTATTCAATCCCAACGATATCCCTAGAACAGTTGTTAAGGAACTCCAATTTCACAAAACAACTAATGTTTTTCCTTCTCTTTCTGATCTTCAACGTTGAATTTCAGAAATAGAAAAGTCCTTAGCCCCAGATACTCTATCAAAGAAACATCCTCGCAAATGGTTAAAGTCCTGCAAGAAGTTCTTTCAGATCAAGACTCTGAAGGAGAAATTCCTCTGGAGGTAGCTCCTGTTAGATCTGAGTATTCTAATTGGCGAAGACCCCAAACATTATACTACCCTAGGGCTACCTATCCTGATGTCTCCTTAGAAGAGAAACCTGCAGTCACTCAAAATAACTATAATGACAACAATATGTATGAATGTAACATAGATGGTTGCTCCGATTACAACATTTTATCCAAGCTTCAGCAGATAATTATGGTAGCCACTACTTACATGACTACCCATAATTGTACTAATTAGCTTACTACCCATGTCCTAGTTATAGGGTTCATTGGCCAACTTAAAGGGTGGTGGGATACCCATCTTAGTGACGAGGACAAATAATATATTTTTCAAGGTGTTCGGGTTGACTCATTAAGAAATTTGATCCTTAGAGATGGGCACACCATTCGTGACTCAACAAATACGTTAGCTTATATCATTATCAAAACTTTTATAGAAAGTCTTGGTATCTTCGGAGAGCGTTCCTCTGAGATATTAAACAATCTTAAGTGCAAAACTTTGTCTGACTTTAGATGATATAAGGATTCTTTTCTCACAAGGATTTATGAAAACAACTCCAAAATGCTTACTCCCCTACTTTCAACAATGGCAAATGCTATAGGTGTAACAAGCCTTGTCATATTGCCAAATATTGCAAGCTTTCAAAGAAGATTAAGACTCTTAATCTTGATGATTCCATTCTTAGCCAAATAGAACACCTATTGTTAGATGACAGTTACTATTTGGATGATGCGGGAGATGAACTTGAACAAACTTTCAACCAAATTGAAAATGATGACATAGAATCTTCTGAGTTTGAACATGGCAATGATGAACCCGAGGTCAATGTTCTCTCAAAAGAGAAAGATCTCCTCCTTGAAATCATCAGCGAACTACAAGACCCTGATAAAAAAAAGCATTACTTAGACCAATTCAAAAGATCTTTAGATAAGTCCTCAATGGTATCCTCCCATATTTTTTCCCATCCTCAAATAACAAATACATACAACATTACTGATATTCTAAATAGATTCCCCTCCCAAAAATCCAAGCCTATTACCATCCAAAATCTCCAATTAGAAATAAGCCTTCTCAAGGAAAAAATCAAGAAAATAAAGACTAGACAAGAGGTAGACCGTATTGTCCTCCAGCAATTTACTTCCATATGCTCATGATCATGCTATCCTCCAAACAATTTTCTAGTAATGCCAATATTCCCCTACATGAGACATCTGAGTCAACTAGACAAGGCACTTAGCAGGAAAGTTTTCTCAATTATATATCGCGAGTTTCCATTCGAAGGTGGCATACAAGAATAACCTTAGTTGTTAACAAATCTTTTATTCTTGATATAATAGCCCTGTTCGACACTGGTGCAGATCTTAATTGTGTCCAAGAAGGTCTTATCCCTACCAAATTCTTCAAAAAATCCAAACAAGCCCTTCGAGTTCCTAATGGCAGTAGGTTAGGAATCTAGTATAAACTCTCCAATGTTCAAGTACAAACTTCCATAAGAGACTCCACTTTATCCAATTCCACCGCCTTCGTGCTGGTAAAAGATATAACAAATCCAGTCATCTTAGGTACCCCTTTTATCGAAGAACTCCTTCCTTTCAGGACTATGACTCTAGGAATTAAAATTGAGTGTGGTAATATCTTTCTTCCTTTAGATAAACCTCCTATCAGAAAGATCTTGTCTGCACTAGAGTCTAAGGAAGCCCAAATTAATTTCCTCAAAGAAGAAGTTGCACTCCAAAGGATGCAACAACAATTTCATGAACCTTTCTACCAGGCAAAATTCAAAGCCCTAGAGGCCAAGATATAACAAGAACTTTGTGCAGATTTACCAACAACATTCTGGAATAGGAAAAAAACATAGTTAGACTTCCTTATGTGCCTCAGTTTGATGAGAAAACTATTCCCGCAAAATCTCATCCCATCTAAATGAACCATGAGCTCACCACTGATTGTCAGGATGAAATCAATGACCTTCTCAAGAAATAAATAATATCTCCTAGAAAATTCCCTTGGAGTTGTGTTTCCTTCTATGTCAATAAAAACTCTTAGATTGAATGAGGTGTCCCTTGTTTAGTCATCAATTAAGAACCTTTACACTCTGCCCTTTGAAGGATTAGGTATCTCATTCCTAACAAGAAAGACCTCCTCCAGTGTCTATATGCCACTACAATTTTCTCAAAATTTAACTTGAAATCTGGCTTTTGGTAATTCAAATTGACCCCAGGAATTGTTACAAAACTACTTTTACGGTACCTTTTGGGCTGTATAAGTGGAATGTCATGACTTTTGGATTGAAGAACGCCACTTTGGAGTTCCAAAAAATAATGAATGATATCTTTAACCCATTTTCTAAATTCATTATCATCCACAATGATGATGTTTTGGTATTTTCTACCGGCATTGATCAACACTTCAAACATTTAAGATCTGTCTTCAATGTCATTAAAGAGAATGGCTTAGTTTTATCTAAAAATAAATACAATCTACTCCAAGTTAACGTTTGATTTCTTGGACACAACATCCAGCAAAGTACCACTGTACCTATTCAACGATCAATCCAATTCACTGACAAATTCCCTGATCAAATCCTTGATAAACTTCAACTTCTTAGTAATTTGCTAAAACCTCTTCATAATAGGTTGAAAAAAATCCGTCCTCCGTAGATAGACATCCACACAAATGTGGTTTGAGTAATCAAACTACAAGCTAAAGACCTTCCTTGTCTATCTCTTCCTAATCCTTGTGCATTTAAAATTGTTAAAATAGATGAATGAGACATTGGATACAGAGGTATTTTGGAACAAAAAGAATTAATAAGGAGCATATCATTGCATTCTCATCCAAGCACTGGAATAAGGCTCAACAAAATTATCCTACCATAAAAAATAATTTTTTTGCAATTGTCTTATGTATTTCAAAATTTAAAGCTGATTTACTAAATCAAAATTTTTTATTGCGAATAGATTGTCAAGATACAAAATCTATCTTGCAAAAAGATGTACAAAACCTCGCTTCTAAACATATATTTGCTAGATGGCAAGCTATTTTATCTATTTTTTATTTTGACATAGAATATATCAAAGGGAGCTCAAACTCTATTCTAGATTTTCTTACTCGAGAATTCTTGCAGGGCAGGAAGTAATGGGTAGGAAAAAGAAGATAGAACTATGGAGTTACAAGACGACAATACAATAACAATTTCACCAAGAAAAACTCAAGTTGTTTCAAAACAACAAACAATTGAAATTGCCGCCAATCAACCTTTAATAGATAAGGTTGGACCAAGCCACCCAAGATATCAAACATCAGCAAACTATGTCATGACACGCATACCACAATAATTCCTCCTAGAGAATACATACCAGAGTTCAATTCCAATTTCTAGTCCTTAGAAATGCGCTAACCTAGTTGAAGAGGAAGAAGAAGAAGCTCAACTAGCAAAGACAATGAGTTCCTCATGGACAGAGAAGGATTTCAAAAATTGGTATCACATGATGGGATTCAAAGAACCTACTATTATGAATCCCACCAGTATAAGAACAATGACTAACAAATTTCACTTTTTCAAAAATATGTGTTCTAAGATGGCGGCCTAAAGTCACACCTCAACTTCTAAAGTGGTGGCCAAAAGCCACACACCAACTTCTTCAACATCAAAATCCCGCTCTAATTTCTTATTCTTGCTCAGTGGTTGCTGTCAGCACCACCCAGAAAATAGTGGATGTAGAAAGCCCCATCAAATATCCATACAATATTTCCCAAAAAATCAAAATAATATGCTCCATAATAGACAAATCAAATCCTTTATCCATATCTCAATCAACTTCTTCCTCTAGAGGCTCTTCTTCCGATGACCGAACCTATTTTAAAAATTACATAGTATACCCGCTCATCCAAATTGAACCCAAGTTTTGGCATTCCAATCCACAAGAAGTTGCTAAAAGAATGCTTAGCCTTTCTGCAAATTTCATCCAGAAATTCCTAGCATATACTCAAAGATTTTATGAGTTTATACTCACAGATACCCATTCCTACTTGTTCAAACCTCGCAAAGACAAGAAAACAAAAAGTCATGTTACCCATAATACGGTATGGATTAACAAGATATTATTACCCAAAGATTTGGGCATACATCCCGCCAAATACAAAAGACTCTCTTAACTTTTTGAGCCACAAAATTTTAATTATTTTGACTATCCAAATACATGGATGAATGCTTTCACCTTCTAAAATAATATTGAAAAGCATTCATGGTTCCTCCTATGGGGAAAACAATTAAGTCCCGAATTTTCTCAATGGTTTCTACATCAATGGTGGCCCATCTAAGGCCATAAAGTAGAAATACTTCCACCTCTAGTTCAAGAAGGATATGAATATTTTTTATAAAAGATTTATAATCCTATAATATTCCCATAGGTTTCATATCCCATGGATATATTTCCAAAATAATTGCATTTCACAAGCCAAAGGGACAAAAAGGCCTCCCATGGTTAGCCCTCTAAGGCCACAGTAAATGGTACAAAATTTGGAATCCTTCGGAAGCCTACGTTCTAGAGGTAGAAAAATGGTTCCTACAAAACCAAGAATATCTGATCCCAACAGATGCCGCCTAGATATAATTTTTACAACAAAAATTAATTGCATTTGTACAGTTAGCTCTCTCCCGTAGTAAAGGAGAGTTTATCAATCAGATTAATAAAATCCTTCAGCAAATTAAATTCGAACTCGCCGACAACCAATCGCAGTCGTCGAAAAAATCAAAGTCCGAAGATGAAGATGAAATCATCCTTAAATTTTAGTAACAAAGATACCTTGATGACATCACCAAAGATAAAGTCATCCATGACAAAAGAATCCAATTATTAGTGAAAAATCCTATTGCACTACTATAGTGATACTGCAGCACTACTATAGCACTTTTACTATAACAGAATTTTTACTATAAATAGAGTGAACCCCTCCATTTGTAACACACCTTGTTCTTTCAATTTGAAGAACTCTTTCTCAAGAATACTTGGTTAGAGTTTTCTCCCTCTTTGTACTTTAAAAGTTTATTTGATTAATATCAAATTTCAATTTTTAAAAGGTTTTCTCTTTACTTTACTTTATTAGTTACTTTTAGTACTTATCTATCTTATTTAGCTTTTATCATTTATGGTTAGCACTGTCACCTACCTTATTTAATTAATTAGATTGCATTACATGGTCGGCAGTGCCACCTAATTTATTTTATTGCCTTTTCACTTTCATTTTTTTTATCATACACATTTAATATTATACTTTTTGCTTCTTATCCTTCTTTCCCGTACTCTACCCCTATTAATTTGTAGGGGTTTGCTTCCAGGTACTTGGTATTAGAGCCATGGGGGGGGGAGTAAGTATTATTATTCTTGTTTTAACTTGCTACTATACGATACTATCAGATCTGTTTTTTAAATATGAATTAACTTATACAAATTGGCAAGATTTGTTTTATAATAAGATCTTTATGTAGATGGTAATATGATCTACTTAGATCTATACTGTAGGACATATCCCTAAAGATTGGTCGGATTGCCATCAAGGACTTAGTGGACTTACAGATGGTTATCTATAACCTTTGAATCATCAAAATATGGAACTTCTTAATACGAAAAGGATCTAGCCTTTATGTATAAAATTAAGTTCATTAATTTAACTATCGTATCTGACTCTTCTGTATAATATTGAGTTAAGAACTTGAATAATTTTTTATGGAACCTAATGGCCTCTTTATCCTAGGATAGGAAGCACTAAAGTCATTATTGTTTGCCTAACTAATTCTTTTTTGCAGATCTTATCATGTCTTTATTTAGTTCTTTTTCTTCCTCCTTTAAAACTCCCTCTACCTCAGCCTCATCTTCCACCATTTCACTCAATTCCAAGCTCAAGGAAGAGATTAGCTTCTCTGATTTGCAGCAGTCCATTGATAATCGGAAGATCCCAAAACATCCCCAATCTGCCATCTATAAGTCTTCTAGATGGCCATATACAAGTGATTATCATATTTCCACCATTGAACAAACTATCTCTCTTGAGTGAGATCAAGAGGAATCAAACTTCTTAACCCCAATTCTATAGAAAAATATAGACAAAAATACAATTATCTTCACTTTGGGATTGTCCAGATTGCCGCAAAGCCACCATTTATAGAGTAGGTCTATATACCTCTCTTCTTCTCTGTCTTAGAGACTCAAGATTTTTAAATTTCAATGACACTCTCTTAGGAATAGTAGAAACCAGTCTTTGTAGTGATCCAATCTATTTTGATTGTTTCCCAAATTTTATTGTATCCCTCAAAGATACGAATATCTTAGATTCTTTGACTTTGAACATCAAGACCTCCAATTACAACACCAAAACTGGATCTCTACCCCTAGCATTAATTTACAGTGTTCAATATAAGGTCATGAGTTCAGCCTTCAATACCGGTGCCTTGAGAAGTACCTACAAAGGCGAAACTATACTTTTCAAAATAGATCTACAGTGATCTTATCTGTTTGTGCCTAAGCCTATCTCTTGGAATCAAGTTTCCTTACCTCAGAACTGGTTGTTGCAAGATGCAACCCAAGCTGAAAAGCCAGCTAACGCCACTGTCTCTCATATCCAATAATTTTCTAGAGGGACTGTCTCAATCTCTTTTCAGAGATCTCTTAGCCAAAGAGTCTCCACATCCACATCTACCCCTTCTCAAATAACATGATATTTCGTTTCTTCATTTCCTATAAAAATGAAACCGTTGATTTTTATTGCAAGATCACTCAGACCAGCTACTCTGTGGAAACCCCCGTGATCGATGATAATGATAACCAATCAAAATTCCCTACCTATTCATCTTTTGGTGTAGAACTAGATATTTTTACACAAGATTTTCAAATTAATAAGAAAGGACTTATACAAGAGTTCTACTCATCCAAAAATATTTTAAAAAGAACTTGGTTTTTTAATAATTTCCAAAACAAAGAAAGAAAATATCTTCAAGAAATTTATTATGACTTTTTAAATTTAATCCACAGACAAATTTATTTCTTTGAATGGTTCGAAGCTTATACAGATTACCATCATTTAGATTACCCTTTTTTAAAATTAGTAAATGTTTAAAAAGTTTGGAAAACCCTTAATGGAGGAGAAATAACTTTTGATCTTCCTCTATCTCAAGGATTCACAATGTTTTTTGCTGATAGCTCTGTAGTAGCAACACCTTTCAAAAGGAGGGCTGAAACTAACGATATCATTGAAAAAGATATCAAAAATATTTTTGAACAAAATAACTATAATAATAAGTATTTGCATGCTCTTCGAGAATTTTTAGTGTCAAGACCATCCTTGTTTGCACCAGCTACTTCCTTCAAGCCTTCTGAGGCCACTACCTCCTCAATCCCTCTATTCAACCCCTATGAGATCCCTAGAACAATTGTTAAGGAACTCCGATTTCACAAAGCATCTAATGATTTTCCTTCTCTTTCTGATGTTCAACATTGAATTTCATAAATAGAAAAATCCTTAGCCCCAGATACCCCTGTCAAAGAAATATCCTCGCGAACAGCTTAAGTCATACAAGAAATTCTTTCGGATCAAGACTCTGAAGGAGAAGTTCCTCTTGAGGTAGCTCCTATTAGATATGAGTATTCTAATTGGTGAAGACATCAAACGTTGTACTACCCTGGGGCTAACCATCCTGATGTCGCCTTAAAAGAGAGACCTGAAGTCATGCAAAATAACTACAATGCCAACAATATCTATGAATGGAACATAAATGGTTGCTTCGAGTACAACATTCTATCCAGCTTCAACAGATGACTATGGTAGCCACTTCTTATAGGACAACCCATAATTGTACTAACCAAGCTTACTACCAATGTCCTAGTTTCAGGGTTTACCAGCCAGCTTAAAGGGTGGTGAGATACCCATCTTAGTGATGAGGACAAGCAAAATACTTTTCAAAGTGTCCGGGTTAACTCATTAGAAAATCCAATCCTTAGAGATGGGCAAACCATTCCTGACTTAACAAATATTTCGGTTTATACCGTCATAAATTTTTTTATAGGAAGTCCTAGTATATTTAGAGAGTGTTCCTCTAAGATATTAAATAAATCTATCTACAAAACTTTATCTGACTTTACATTGTATAAGGATTCTTTCGTCACAAGAATTTATGAAAAGCCTGATGGAAAACTTCCATATTGGAAGGAAAAGTTTCTAGATGGCCTACCTAAATCCCTTAAGAATTTGATCAACAAAGAACTCCAAAACCAATATTCCTGGAGATATCATCCCTTATGAACAAATCATATATGGCTAGCTTACAAGCTTGCTACAACAAATTGCCCTTAAGATCTGTCGACAAGATATGATTTTGAGGCAACTGGCCAAGGATAGGGCTCAAACCCGTCGAGACCTAGGAACCTTCTGTGAACAATTTCGCCTACCCCCTGTAGCTAAAACACCCATAGAAGACTTACTCCTAAAAAGGAGGCTCTCACCTACAAACCTCATGTTTCCAGAAAGACAAAATCTTCCACTCCAAAATACTAAAATAGCTCCAGAAAGCTTACTCCCCCTACACCCAACAATGGCAAATGCTAGAGGTGTAAAAAGTCGGTCATATTGGCAAATAATGCAAGTTTTCAAAGAAGATTAAGACTCTTAATCTTGACGATTCCGTTCTTAACCAAATAGAACACCTACTGTTAGATGACAATGACTATTCAGATGATGCGGGAGATGAACTTGAACAAACATTCAATCAAATTGAAAATGATGACATAGAATATTCTAAGTATGAAGAAGGCAATGATGATCCCGAGGTGAATGTTATTTCAAAAGAGAAAGATATCCTCCTTGAAATCATCAGCGGGCTACAAGACCCTAATAAAAAAAGCATTACTTAGACCAATTCAAAAGAGCTTTAGATAAGACCTCAACATCATCCTACCACATTTTTTCCCATCCTCAAATAACAAATACCTACAACATTACTGATATTCTAAACAGATTCCCCTAAAAAATATCCAAGCCTGTTACCATCCAAGATCTCCAGTTAGAAATAAGCCTCCTCAAGGAAGAAATTAAGGAAATCAAGACTAGAAAAGAGGTAGACCGTATTGTCCTCCAACAATTTGATTCCATTTTCGATGCTCATGATTGTGCTATCCTCCAACATATTTCTAACAATATCAATACCTCGTTACCTGAGACACCTGAGACGACTAGCCAAGATACTCAGCAGGAAAGCTTCTTCAATTATATATCGCGAGTTTCCATCCGAAGGTGGCATACAAGAATAACCTTGGTTGTTAACAAATCTTTTATTCTTTATATAGTAACCCTGTTCAACACTGGTGCAGATCTTAATTATCTCTAAGAAGGTCTTATCCCTACCAAATTCTTCAAAAAAACCAAAAAAGTGCTTCGAGCTGCTAATGGAAGTAGGTTAGGGATCTATTCTAAACTTCCTTTTAGGGCCACGACTCAAGAAATTGAAATCTAGTGTGATAATATCTTCCTTCCTTTTGATAAACCTCCTATCAGAACAATCTTGTCTACACAAGAGTCTAAGGAAGCCCAACTTAATTTCCTCAAAGAAGAAGTTGCACTCCAAAGGTTGCACCAACAATTACATGAACCTTCCCACCAGGCCAAGGTTAAAGCCCTAGAGACCAAAATACAACAAGAACTTTGTACAGATTTACTAACAACTTTCTGGAATATGAAAAAATACATAATTAGATTTCCTTATAAGCCTGAGTTTGATGCAAAAACTATTCCAACAAAAGCTCGTCCCATCCAAATGAACCATGAGGTCACCATTCATTGTTAGGATGAAATCAATGACCTTCTCAAGAAACAGATAATCTGTCTTAGCAAATCCCTTTGGAGTTGTGCTGCCTTCTATGTCAATAAAAACTCTGAGATTGAACGAGGAGTCCCTCTTTAGTCATCAATTACAAGACTTTAAACTCTTCCCTTCGATGGATTAGGTATCCTATTCCTAACAGGAAAGACCTCCTCCAATGCCTATATGTTGCTACAATTTTCTCAAAATTTGACTTGAAATCTGGCTTTTGCCAAATTCAAATTGACCCCAGGGATCATTACAAAACTGATTTTAATGTATCTTTTAGGCAGTATGAGAGGAATGTCTTTCCCTTTGGATTGAATAACGCTCCTTTGGAGTTCCAAAAAATAATGAATTATATCTTTAACCCATTTTCTAAACTCATTATCGTCTACATTGATGATATTTTGGAATTTTCTACGTGCATTGATCAACACTTCAAACATTTAAGATCTTTCTTCAATGTCATTAAGGAGAATAGACTATTTTTATCCAAAACTAAATACAGTCTATTCCAAGTTAATGTTTGATTTATTAGACACAACATCCAGCAAGGTACCATTGTACCTATTCAATGATCAATCCTATCTGCTGATAAATTCCCTGATCAAATCTTTGATAAAACCCAACATCAAATGTTCTTAGAGTGTGTCAACTATGTAGTAGACTTTATTCCAAGTCTTAGTAATTTGCTAAAACATCTCCATAATAGGTTGAAAAAACCCTCTCCTCTGTGGACATACATCCACACAAGTATGGTTCAAGAAATCAAACTGCGAGCTAACGACCTGCCTGTCACGACCCGAATAAGAGGCCTAGATGTGACATGGCGAAGGAGAACCAAAATTCCTCGATCAAGCCATCGTAACATCATCGCACATATCATCAATTTAGAAGCGCTGAAACGTAAACACATAGCACATAATTCTAGGGGAAATGGGGCTTTGGACTCAAGCTATAGGGATGTTGCCGGAAATGGGATGAGCATTAATCACATAGCACATAACAGTTATCTCTAAGGGGCGGGTAAGTAGGACTAAAGCTATGGGGGCATACCGGGGTTATGGGACTTTCCACATAAGCACATAATCAAATACAGTCTCAACATCAAGTCATAAGTATAATCAATACCATCTCCATAATCAAGGCTCATAAATCATAATATCTCAATAGTGATAATATCCAATAAAATACAATCCAACGTACAAGAGATTAATTTGTCCATCAAGCCTCTACATAGATAAAGTGGGGCCTCGACATAGTTTTAGGCTCACCCTCAATACATAAGTAAGAAAAGTAATAACAATACTAGGTAGATAGAAAGTGGCTATTGCCCTTGAAAAAAGGGCTCACCATAAGATATGGTCTTCAAGGTGATCACACATCGTTCGGTGGCAGATAGAAATCATCTCTAGGCCCTACATGGTTAGAACATATAGACAAAGAGTATAGGTTAGCACATAATATGCCCTAAGTATGCGGGGCATGCAATGCATATGTTAATATAGTATGACCAAGAAAAATGATAAGGGGACAAGTGATAAGAAAAGAATACATGTAGTCAAGAGATGTATAACATTATGCTATGTCATGATGCATGAGATGCAATCTTACAATCATAACATAGCGGGGATGTAACCTCAACCGACAACGGAGGAACCTGAATGAGCTACTACCCAGATCCGGACTACTTGCCAAGTAGATCCTTAGTCAACCATTCATCAAGGGGATACATAACAAGTCAATTCCTATCTAGGGAGATAACCCATGGTGGCACATGTTTGACGGAAAGGATTATGGACCCTTGAAGATAGTCCACCTCGATTCCAATCCCTCGGTACTAAGTCTCATCCTATGGGAATACATATATATACATGCAACTTCAAATCGGAGGACTTGCATTCTTTTCAAAATCATGCATCATTAGTCAAAACCAAAACCATTTCTCAAACCATATTCATGCTTAGGCCAAAAGCCAACAAGAGTTTCCAAAATCATTCTCATAATCATTTCCATATCAATGCAATAAGAGTAGCCCATCTACAT
>JBCEWC010009211.1:0-19006 GCA_038996855.1 Solanum aculeatissimum
AGAGATTGGATAGGGGTATGGTTAATGACAAGTGGCTGGAATGTATGCCACATACCAGTATCAAACACCTTCCCTCTATGGGATCTGACCATTGCCCCTTTCTATTGGAAATGCATGTTAGAATTTCAAACCCCACTAAGTACTTTAAGTTTCTGAACTACTGGACTGACCAGGAAAACTTTCTAGACACTGTTAGAGAGTGCTGGGATAAGGAACTTAATGCAAGTCCTATGAGGACTTTCCACTTAAAATTGAAAAGACTGGCTACTACCTTAAGCAAATGGTCCAAACATCAGTTTGGTGACATCTATGAAAAGGTCAAACAGTTTGTTGTAAATACTAGAGAGGCTGAAATAGACTTCATTAATCACAAATCTGATGATAAGAGATGCCAACTTCATAAGGTCAATTTTGAATACATCAGATACCTAAAGATGGAAGAGTCTATTCTTAGATAGAAAACACAACTAAATTAGTTTAAGGAAGGAGATGCCAATACTAGATATTTCCATACTCTAATAAGGGGGAGAAGAAGAAGACTCTTGATTCAGAGCATACAAGATGAGAATGGAAACTGGATACAGGAGGAAGACAATATAGCTAATGAAGCTATCAACCACTTCCAGATGATTTTCACAGGTAAAGATAAGGTCATAGATGAGGAGGAGATGGACTGCATCCCTACTATGGTTACTCAAGATCAAAATCACAAACTTCAAGCTCCTCCTGACCTGGAAGAGCTACATCAGGTGGTTCAAGATCTTAGCCCCTATTCTACTACTGGCTATGATGGATTTAATGGCATGTTTTATCAAGCCTACTGGAATATCATTAAACTAGACCTGCTGAAAACTGTCCAAGCCTTCTTCAGTGGCCAAGAGATCCCCAAGTATTATTCCCATTCCTGCATTGGTTTGATCCCCAAAATAGGTAATCCTGCCAGTTTATCAGACTACAAACCAATCAGTCTTAGTAACAGTATTTGTAAGATCTTTTCTAAGATTCTCTCTTCTAGATTGGCCTCTATTCTTCCTAACTTAATTTCCAGCAATCAGTTTGGCTTCATTAAAGGGAGAAACATTGTTGAAAACATTATGCTGGCTCAAGAAATCCTCCACCACATCAAGAAACCAATGGAAGGGGGTAATGTGGTGATTAAACTTGACATGGCTAAAGCCTATGATAGAGCCTCTTGGTCCTACATCTGTGTAGTCATGAGGAAAATGGGGTTTGGGGAACAGTTTATTGATTTAGCATGGTTATGAGAAATAACTGGTATTTCATTATTATAAATGGGGCCAGACATGGTTTCTTCCATTCCACTAGGGGGCTTAAGCAAGGTGATCCCCTCTCTCCTTCCCTATTCATTTTAGGGGTTGAGGTTTTGTCAAGAATGCTGAATAGGCTGCATGATCATCCTAACTTCCAAGCATTCTATATGAACAAGAGAGGCCCCCAAATCAATCATCTCAGTTTTGTAGATGGTGTGATTCTATTCACCTCTGGTAAGACTGAGTCTTTATCTCTGATCATGAAGGTGCTGGAATCCTATGAGAGTATCTCTGGCCAGATGATTAATAAGAGAAAAAGTCACTTCACGGTCATCTCTTGTACTGACCAGACTATTTGTGAAAGGATCACAAATATTACAGGATTTAAACAAAAGAAGGACCCTATCACCTATCTAGGTTGCCCCCTGTACATTGGGAGACAAAGGATTATTTATTTTTCTGAGATGGTGTCCAAAGTTATCAGTTGAATCTCTGGTTGGCAGTCAAAGATTTTGAGTTATGGAGGGAAGGCTACTCTGATCAAACATGTAATCCAATCCCTTCCCATTCATCTTCTGGCTGCCATTTCCCCCCCCCCCTTCCAATACTTTGAAACAAATCCAAAGCCTCACTGCTGATTTCTTCTGGGGAAGACTTGAACAAAAGAAGAAGTACCACTGGGCTTCTTGGAAGAGTCTCAGTTTCCCAACTTTAGAAAGAGGTATTGGATTTAGGAATATAACTGATGTTTGCAAAGCTTTTCAGGTAAAACACTGGTGGAATTTCAGGAGTAAGCCTTCCCTTTGGGAAGACTTCTTGAAGGCCAAATACTGTCAAAGGGCCAATCCTTTAACTATGAAAGGAGATAAAAAAAGGATTCCCTAATTTGGAAGCACATGATGGTTAACAAACATCTGATTGAACCATATATACAATGGAAGGTTTATTCTGGTAACTGCCTCTTCTGGTGGGACAATTGGTTAGGGGTTGGCCCCCTGGCTCACTTTAGTGACAATACTCACAGATTCAACAATATTAGAGTGGCTGACCTGGTGCATAATGGACAGTGGGATCAGGAAAGTCTTAGAGGTATAATCCCCATCCAGTACATAGCTAAGATGCTTAGTACCCCCATTCAGGTCCACAGTGGCATAATGGACAAGCCAATATGGACTCTCACCCCTAATGGGGAGTTTACAACTTCCTCAGCATGGGACCAGGTAAGAGAGAAAGGGGAACAAAATGACATCAACAATCTTACATGGCACAAAACTCTCTCTTTCAAGTGCTCATTTCTGTTATGGAGGGCACTAAGGACTAAACTACTAACCAATGAAAAGCTGGTCAACTTTGGATATGATCCCTCAAATTGCCATTGTTGTGTTAACTCAGGAGAAGAGACCATTGATCACATCCTGCTAAATGGGAGATTTGCTAGGAAAATTTAGTCCTACTTTGCAAGATCCATAGGCATTAACTAGGATGTGACTTCTCTAAGAAGGAATATCAGGAGTTGGTGGGGAAACAAACACAACAATGAAGCCCACAGGCTAATGATTCAAGATACTCCTATCTACATTTGTTGGAATCTGTGGAAGAACAGATGTTCAGTCAAATATGATGGTAAAGAACCCAGCACAATAAGGGTAAGATATATGGTGATTAAGGATATGACTATGACTCTAAGGACAACTTTCCCATATATGGAGTGGCCTTATGGATGGAAAGAACTCACCAGCATGGTAGAAAAATGCCAGCAGGAGGTTAAAATAACTCCTGTACAATGGCTTAAACCTGAAGGACAGTGGATCAAAGTTAACACTGATGGTAGTGCCTTAAACAACCCAAGTAGTATTGGAGCAGGAGGAGTCCTGAGGGATAGCAAAGGAGACCTTGTTGTTGCCTTTGCACACCCTTTAGGACAAGGTACTAACCAACAAGCAGAAGCCCTTGCAACAACTATAGGACTGGAATGGTGCGTCCAAATAGGAGCAACTAGAGTCCATCTGGAGGTTGATGCTGAGTCTCTCAGTTCATGGATAAACTACACAGCAACTCCCCCCCTGGAAGTTGCAGAAAGAGTTGGAGAGAATCCAACTCTCAAGAGTCCATATTCTTGAATTTAAATGCATCCATATTCTGAGAGAAGCAAACCAGGTTACAGACTCTCTTGCAAAGTACAGCCAGCAGATCACTATCCCACTATCCCTCAGGTTTTTCATGATGCCAACCTTATGCCAAGAGATAGTAGAGCTCACCTAAGGATGGACAAGATTCTAATAGTTTCATTCAGGAGGAAGCAATTGAAGAGGATGAGAAAACCACCCTAGTTGACTCAGCTCAAAGACAGATGATCCCTTCACTGATCCAGGAGCTTAACCAACAGGATAAAAGTAGGATTAGTGTTAGGATTCTTTGTTCATATTGTAAGGGGAGAGTCTCCCTTGTTTATTGCTTTCCTAGAATTTTTTAATGAGAGGAGTCCTCTCTTAGGATTTTCTTGGATTGTTTACTTTTCTTAGGGTCTCATCACTAGTCTCCTTAAGTTAGTCATAGAGTACCATCTTAGGGAGGAGGTAAGGTTCATGTCCCCCTCCATGGACTTTTATGCTTTGATTTATTTATGTTAAAGCCTGGGGGTGTTGATTAGCCCCTGACCCTTCATAGGGTCTTTAAATTTAAAAAAAAACACTCTCAAGATGTCATCAAATTCGCTCAAGCCTCTTGATCACCATTGTTGAAGCTTTGAAGGAAATTTGGGGAAAACGTTCAATTCTTGCTTCTCTACTCAATTCAAGTGATCGGGTATAAGGTATGTGGGATTTGATTCAAGGATTTTCTTCCATCCTTGAAGACTCAAGAACCCTAACCTTTAAATTATGATTTTAAGCTTCTTCAAGTTATGGGTTCTTCAATTATTATTGTAGTGTAGTGTTGGGATTTATGCGCAGTAGTTTTTAGGTGATTTAAACATATTATAAGCTTGAATTTTAGGAATGTTCATGGAAACTCTTGAAGAATAAAATTGCATGTCCCTTCATGGTTTAATTATGCATGGGTAAATTGCATTGTTCTTTATTTATGGATTTTTATATGATTTACGATGATTTACCTTTCAAATTGTGAAATTAAGTTTGAATTCCATTACTCATGTTCTTTATCCTCATTCATGGCATATGAATGGATTATTGATATGTTAAAACTCTTGATGAAACTCATGTTTTGAATGTTATGTTAATGGCTTGTGATCACATAGTCTCTTCATTATCGGTCTTTGAGCATATTAGGTGTTTGCACCAATCTTGACATGTTTTGAATGCTTGATATGATAAGCTATGTAGATGAGCTACTCTATTTGCATTGACATGGCATGATCATGAAATGTTTTGAAACTCTTGATGGCCCTTGGCCTAAGCTTAAGTATGATTTAACCAATGGTTTTACTTTGACTAATGATGCATGCTTGAAAACGAATGTAAGTCTTTCCATTTTGAAGTTACATGTATATATATGTATTCCCGTGGGATGAGACTTAGTACCGAGGGATTAGAGGCGGGTGGACTCTCTCCACAGGGTCCGTACCATGTGCCACCATGGGATTTCTCCCTATATGGGATGACATGTTATGTTTCTCCTTGTTTCAAGGGTGATTAGGGTACTACTTGGCAAGTAGTCCGGATCTGGGTAGTGGCTCGCTCGGGTCTTTCCATGTTGTTGGTTGAGGTCACATCCCCACGCTATATTGACTATAGGATTACATCCCATGCATCATGGCATAACATCTTATTATATTACTCTTTGGCAACGTGCACTCCTTTCGTATCACTTGTCCCCTTGTCATGTTGCTTGGTCATACTATATTGTCATATGCATTGCATGCCCACATACTTAGTGCTTAATTGTGCTAACCCATATTCTTTGTATATATGTTCTAACCATGTAGGGAACAGAAATAGCCACCGTCCATCTACCTAGTGGTGAGCCCTTTTGCTAACCCATATTCATTTGTGAAAACTTTGCTAGTGGTGAGCCCTTTTGTTCAAGAGCAATAGCCACCGTCCATCTACCTATTTTAGATTATGTCATTTACTTTCTTATGTTTTGAGGGTGAGCCTAAAACTTGTCGAGGTCCCGCTTATTCATGTAGAGGCTTGTTGGACCATTCTAGACTCTTGTACGTTGACTTGTTATGTTAACATTTTGGTTATGTAATACTGTGCTATTTAACTTTGATTATGAAAATGGTCTCTTATTATACTTATGATATAAATGTTGGGAATTGTGAATGACTATGTGCTTATGTGGAACGTCCCATAATCCCGGTGTGCCCCATAGTGGAATCCTATTTACCTGTCTCCTTAGAGATAATTGCTACGTGTTATGTGAATGCATGCTTGTCCCATTCTCGATTTCATCCCCATAGCTTGAGTCCAAAGTCCCAAACCCCTTAGAGATTATGTGTTATGTGTTTAGCTTCCGCGCTTCCGAATTGATGATGTGTGTAATGATGCTATGATGGCTTGATCGGGGACTTTCGAGTTCTCCTTCGCCATGTCACATCTAGGCCCCCAATCCGGGTCGTGACAATAAACTATGATGATTATTGGATTAATTTACTCAATTACATATGGCTTACTACAATTTAGATGAATTTCATGGTTTTCAGTTGAATTCCAAGGAGTTGCTATCATCAACAACTTAGGGCTTAGGAAATTGTGATGGGTTTTCTTAATCATGATTTAATTTATCTTCAATTGCTTGATTTTGCATGAATTTTAATTGATTTCATGATTTTAGATTCAATTGACCATGAACCTATGTTTTCCTTAATTTTTCATGTGTAGCCATGATTTATGAATGATATTTCTAGTATTCAAGTATGCTCATGATCATGATAATGAAGGGTGACTCAAGACCCTATTTTATACAAGTTGAAAAGTTGAGAAATTGTACCACATTTCATGAAAGATAGAAAGATGGGCTATTCTTATGATTGGAATTGATCTACATGGTTATTATACCAACCCTACAAGTTATGAAATTATGGCTACTGTGAGTTATGAATTATGTTTTTAACTATATATATTGTATGTTTATGTATTCCATGGGGCTTCACTTAGCACCGAATGAGACTTGAGGTGGGATTATATATAGTCTTAAGTCTCATAACTACTTTCACAACCCATGCCCAGGGCCTAGACATAACACGACGAATGAGGGTCTGAAGGCACCTCACCCAATCCTCTTTGCATTTATCAAAAAATCATTGGTAATTTGATCAAGATAAAGTGAGATATTAAAATAGAAAATGGGACTAAGGGGCCATCATAAACATTTAAAAGGGGAAGTAACATGAGCTTTAGTATCTTTATCCAAACATACCAACTAAATAAAAACTTAGCAGGGGCTAAGACATATTCAAAGCTCACCCTCAAGTTTAAGTATCAAAATGAGTAAAACATAGAAAGTAAAAGTCTTAAAATACGACTCAAGAGTAAAATGTCTCAACAATACAATAAGCATGAAAAAAGAGATGTAGTTCTCGAACTAGAGGACTCACCAATCAAACTAGCCTTGAAGATACAAAGTCTAGACACATGTTGAAGGAAGAGGAACATTGGTTCCTATATATTGATATCATGTAGGAAAAATATGTGTTAGTGAAGTGGAATGTATTAAGTATGCGGGATGCAAATCCACACATGAAATTATAATGCCATCATGTATGAAATTGTGATGCCATCATGCATGATATTGTAATACTATCATCCAATACATAGTTATAGTTGAAGAGTAAAGTTGAATATGGAATGAATGATAGATGCATCATTTAAAACAAGCTTTGAGGTAACATAAACATCATATACATAGTTATATGGGAGGAGACCATAATAGACATTTAAGACCATGCGAGCTACTACATAGAATCCTACATAAACCCTACACTGGTGTAACGACTCGATTTAGGAGCCTAGTCATCACACAACGAATGAGATACACGAAGGCATCTCACCCAAGTCATCTCAAGCATCTTAAGCATTCATAGGTAATGAATTAAACCATTTGCGGAAAACAAAAGGGAAAAGGGACTAAAGGCTATTTGTGCAACGAAGCAACATTAAAAAAATAGTGGAAATAAATAGTATTCATTTGCCCATAAGCATACCAACTAATACATAGCGGATAGAACTGGTATGGTCGGTCCCATCAAATGAACATAGAAAGTAAAAGCCTCAAAAGGGCCATAAATACATTGTCTCAATTAACAAAGGAGTACATGAAAGAATTAAAAGTGGAAGAGTCTTAAACTAAGGGCTCACCACAAATAGAATGCTAGTCTTGAATGTCAACTACTAGCCACAATCTGGTGGATGAGTGCCTATCCCTACATGGTTAAATCCTGCAGGCAAAATATGTGTTAGTACTTTTGGAATGTACTAAGTATGTGAGATGCAATGCGATGCATTAAATTATAATGCCATCATTCATAATTATGATGTATGCATAGTAATTGATATCAATGTAAAATCATGCATAAAATAAGGACATAACTCAATATCAATGAGAGTAAATTCATAAGAAAACATATGTACAAAATCACATTATAGAATCATATACTTGTTGAAACTAAACTTAACTGACATTAAGACCATGTGACCTACTTCATGGAATCCAATAAACTCTTTTCATTGGGAAAAGGAAAATGCACTCTTTCCGTTGGGAAAAGGGGAATCTACATACCAAGGTAGATATCCAAAATATCATAACTTTGCAATTGCATCTTTCATAGCATTTGGGAACGTGGATCCACTAGCCTACAAGGGCTCCTATGGTGGCACATAGTTAGGTACATTGAGATTTAGCTTCAAGGGATCATGCCTCAACTAACGAAATGAGTCTCAATCTCTAGTCCTCTCGGTGCTAAGTCATCCCACATAATACTTGAAAGCAAATATCAGAATCATAAGTAGCAATCAATAGAGTAGCTCGAAACTTAAAATTTTTTCTTAAACATACTTTAAGGCATTTATCATCATACTTATATCTTTTGACAAACTCAACTTTGAATCTCTTCATTAATTCCCTAATCATAATCATAAATCATAGGAAGCTATAATTGAAAACTAGGTGGGCTTAACTTTTTAAATGGAACAATCATAAATCATCAGAAAAATTTCTCTTTTAAAGGACCATTAAATTGCCCATACTTCATCAAAATCAAAACCATCATGTGGTTGTCATCATTAGCTCAAACATGCATATATACTTAGTAAAATAAGCATAGGATATCATGAATGTCATTTAATGACTTAAAATATCATGAAATTTACATAAACATGCATAATATCTTAAAGCAACTTAAAGAAAAGAGAAAAAGACTTGAAAAGGGAATTTATGGGTGACAAGTTATCCATAAATAAACTCACATAACTTGGGCGAATTGGCGAGAAACAAACTTCTAGGATTGAGAAAGAATTTAGAAACCCTAGTTCTTACCTTGCCTTGCCGTGAAAGCCTTTTCTTGCCTTAGAATGTTTTAGAGTAAAGAATGATGGAATGAATGGAGAGTTTAGGGCTTAGAAACTTTGATAGGGTCCCTTTTTCATCCCCAAAATGGCATAATTTAGGAATAAAAAGGATAAAAATAACCAAACTACCCCTTATTAAAAATTTTCATACTCAACTTACAGAACGTTGATTATGGGTCGTAGGTCATTTCACGGTTTGTAGGTCCCTTTGACTGATGACACTTCTGAAAAATCCTGAAAATCCACTTTTAGACCCAAAGCCACGAAACCTTACTATGGGCCGTACTATTTCCTATGGGCCATCTGATACCTCGTGGGTCACCCTTCAACAAACTCTAAATTTCCATCATGTCTGGGGTCCACTCACGAAACCTCTTACGAGCCGTAAGATATCCTACGGGAATTAACTTTGTTTGTGGGTTACCCCATACTTGAAAACTTTTTTCCTTTCCTGAAGTTCATATTCACGAGCATAACTTATGAACTGTATGTGAACTTACAGGCCATATGTGAACTTATAGGCCATAAGTGCTCCCGTAAACCATACCTCAGGTCATTTTCTTCATAACATTTTTGTACTCAGGATCTTAAATTGGGGGTCATTATAGCTAGCATGGGGAGACCACTAGTCAAGTGGAACTCCATCAACTTTGCATGCATATCTGATATTGCCTAAGCTACACCTCCTTTTTTGAAGTTAAAGTGCTCGTTGTCAAGATATATAACCTAACCAAGGTTAGGGTCGAACCATCAAGGAATATGGTAGACTTAGAATAATATCAAGCAGTTTGAGGTGATTAACCTACTTATCTCCTAAAAAAAGAGGGTATATGATTTTGCAAAAAGTAAACCTATACTAGTGCAAGTGTTGTAAAATCAGTAGAAGTAACTAGGGTATTGTGTTCCCCATGATTCCCTAACTTGGTAATACCAGATAATCACAATCTTTTCCGGTGTGTAGCATGCATAACAGTAAGTTAAGTTTACCAAACCCTTTGATCCAGGTGAGAGGTAAATAGCACTACGTGATTTGATCCATCCCTGCAGTATGACATTACTAACCCTTACCTATTGTCCAGTCAACCTCCCTTTGATCCAGTTTGGTTGATAAGATGAGAAAACATCAATCAAATCCTGTTAATTATTCTCTTTTACTATTCATTACTACCTTGATCCAATCAGTGACATTAGGCGAGTTCTAATGTTGGCCACCCATCAAAAGGAAATTAAAACAAAGAGAAATAATCAATTCATGCATGCACACCTTCTAAGAATTACGAATTATCTAGTTTTACCTTATTAGTTCTTCATGGTTCCCATAATCCTAGTCGTAGATTTAGCTAAGCATAATTAGGGTAGATGAATTAATTATGTTAAAGAATAACATAATTAATCATATATGATGAAAAAGTTAAAGAGTAAGAAATCCCAATGTTCAAGAACACAATATTATAGAATCAATGTACAAATCACACAAAGAAAGTTCCCCAAGTGTTTTTTTGTTGTTCTACCTCTCTTCTTTTTATTAAAGAAACCTAAAAACCTATTTATACTAAGTAAAACCTGAATCCAAAATGAAATAGGACAACTGAGTCGGCAGGCTGCACGGAAGGGTTTACGAGTCGTATAGGATTTCACGGCCCGTGTCGAGGCTTCGTAGAGTTCATCTTCTGAAACTAGCCTTCAATTCCATGAGACCTTCCTATGGGTTGTATTCAAACTTACGACCCATATAAGGTTTCATTTGAGCACTTTGTCTGAAATTTTTCAATCTTTGATCCTCGAGGCACGAAACTAATCCATGACCCATATTATCTTCTATGGCTCATTTGCACACTCATTGACTAAACATTTGAAAGTAGTCCCTTCACTGGATGTTGGCCACAAAATCAATTTATGGATCGTGGACGTATCCACGACCCTTAGAATGACTCATACTTTTCCAAAATTATTGCAATTCAACAAATTTCATCCCAAAATCATGACAACTCAGTAATCTTGAAAAATAAACATCAAAACACATCAAGCCCACAAATATCGCTTTGAGAACACATAAAATCCTGAGTTTTAAGCATCAAAATTATTGTATTTTGATAGCACATCAACACCCTCAACTTAAAATTATTACCTGTCCTTAAGTAATAGACTCAATCTACATAAGCAGTACAATAGCACACATACCTTAGTTAACTGACATACATTATCTCAAAATCAAGCTTAGAGACCTAAATTAACACATCAGTACATATCAGATAGTCATCAAATAAACCAATGCAGGCCAATACATGTGACAATCAACTATGACAAGCAAGGTAACCACAGATAAGCAACAATCACTGAGATAGCCTAGAATCAACAGTGTAATGCAAGTGCCCTCACAAAAAGAAGTCTTATATCTCACTCATTCTAGTATTTTCATATTCAATGCTTGGGACTTAACAAACTCACTCACACTCATAATAGATATTCAAAACATTGTGCTCAATACCATATACTTGTCCCTATACTCATGACTATGACCTTCGACCACTTGGACTAGGATCACTATAGGATTTTCTTGGATTGTAACGAAGACTTAGGGGGCTTTAGTATGATGCTTTGGGAACATAGTGACTAAAGGCCCTCCTTGACACTACATTTTTTACACTTTTCCCTACCAACACTGTTCTTCTTCGACTCATTCTCCTCTTGTCCTATTTCAAGCTTTTTTGGGTGCTTTATTCTCATTCTCAACTCATTTTCTTTTATTTTTCACATGCTTTTTCTTTTTAGCTCATTATTTAGGAATCGTTTCATATTTTCTAGAACCCATAGAATATTTTCCCTTTTTTCATGTATCACTAACTTTCACCCTATTTATTATGACCTACCTTACACTAGCCACCCTCAACTTTTGCTAGAGCATTAGTTTAGCCAAAGGACATCACCACAAATATAAAATACCAATATCTAGTCTGGAAAGCCATTTTGGGGATGCCACACTTTCTTACCCTAAATTGATGACACCTAGACTGAAGGTCAATCTTTAAGAAGTGGCTAGTCACTTGAAATTGATCAAATAAATCATTTATTCAGGGTAGAGGATACTTGTTCTTCATAGTGACTTTATTGAGTTACCGGTAGTTGATACACATTCTAAGTGATCCATCCTTCTTCCTCACAAACAACACCGGTGTACCCCAAGGTGACTTTCTAGGACTAATAAAACCCTTATCCAATAGGTCCTTCATTTGATCCTTCAACTCTGCTGAGCCATACAGTAAGGGGCAATGGGAATAGGTTGAGTGTTGGAGAGGAGGTCTATTTCAAAATATATTTTCCTTTTGGGGGGAGCATCAGTAAGCTCATCGAGAAAGATATCAGGAAACTCATTGACCACCAGAACTGATTTAATAGGAGGGACTTTAGACTCAACATCCATAACCTTTACAAAATGATAAATGCAATCCTTAGAAATCAATCTTCGAGCTCTAAGGAAAAATATGAACCTACCCTTTACCACCGAGTCATGATCTTCCCAGCCAAGGACGTTTTAATTAGGAAATTAGAACTTAACTTCATTTTTTCCTCAAGTTTAAGCATGAACTTCAAGGGTTTTCATGGTTTTACTTTAATTCCTTGAATTATGATTATTAAATGATTAATTTACATAAATATAGATGAATTATGATAATTTAAATGAATTGTATGATTTCTAATTGATTTTCAATGGATCTTAAACATATGTTGATTAGGATTATGAAATTGATATGGGTTCTTTTGCTTATAATTAAAATTTACTTCAATTATATTGATCCTACATGATTTTCATTGAATTCCATGATCTTAGAATTAATTATCCATGAACCCATATTTTTCCCAAATTTCCTATACTGAGATATGTGTTCATGAATAAACTCTAAGTATGAAAGCACATTTATGATCATTATTATGTGGGTGAACTAAGACCCTAATGTTTATACAAGTTTAAAAGATTGGGAGTACACTCACACTTTATGTAAACATGTAGATGGATTGTTATTATGACATGAATTTGATTACTTGGTTTTATACCCATCTTACATGCTATGAAAGTATGATTTTATGAACTAAAAATTATGTTAATGAGTATGCATCTATTGCACATGGGATTTGACTTAGCACGAATGAGCTTGAGTGAGGAGGACTATCCCCAAGGGTTCCTTATACAAATCCTCTTGTCTCATAACTATGTGCTTCCATAGGATTATGATTATATGCCTATAAGGTATTATATTAGTGGATCCCCAAACTTAAGACACTTACCGTGCTACAGTTGAGCCTATAGGGTGGGTTTCACACATATATGACACTCACTATGTTGGGGTAGCCCATAGGGTGGGGTTGAGTCTACCTTGGCAAGTAGGATCCTCTTTTCTAAATGTAGGGGGAATATTGGGATTTCATGTTATAGTTCACATGGTCTTATTGTCAATTATGGTCATATTCCCATATATGTATGTCTATTAGGTTATGAAATATTTTTAAATACTTCCGTTCACGATTTTAAATATGCATCGATTATTCATCTCTTGTCCTTATTCTATTTATATGTTTATGCATATTGCTTAGGATTATATGATTATAATGTTTCTTTGATGCATTACATGTCTAAATACTTAGCACGTTTCATATACTAACACATACTCTTGCCTACGTAATCTAACCATGTAGGGATAAACCACAAGACTACTACTCACTATCGTGGCTAGAGTTGGACATCACACTTGAAGATTTTAATGAGTTTCTATGATTTGGGTACAAGCCTTGGCTTTCTTGCTCTTATGATACTATGTTGAGACTTTTATGTTTTCTTTCTTATCTTGAGGGTGAGATAGTGGCATGTTCTTGTCCCCTCCAAGATCTAGTTATGTAGAGGCATAGTTTTGGACTATGTGATGTAATTCCCTTTAATGGGAAGACTTAAATCCCATTATTTAGCTTGCTATAAGGCTCATATGATTGCTTATTTAACTTATTTATGCTTATGGTATGAACAAAATGCTTAGATGGAGTGCCTTCAAGTTCCATATTCTCCATGTTATGACTAGGCCCTATGTTTGGGTTGTGGAAAACTTGGTATCAATGCATAAGGTTTGAAAGCATCCTAGGGAATCCAACATGTCGTGTCTAGTATAGTTCATAGGTGTGAGCCGCTCCACATCCATGAATAGGAGGCTGGGATGTTTAGGAAACCTTAACTTCATTTGTGATCTATGTTGTGTCTTAAGTTGTGACTTAAGATTCTTATCCTCTAATGCTTGTCCTTTTGGAATTTTTAGAAAATTCCTCCATGACGTGCTTCATTGCCAAGAGGAGTTAATGCTAATAAGGAACAATCTCCTCTAGATCCTCAAGTTCCATAAGATCCTCTAGCCAATCAAGTGACTAATGAGAAGTTTTGGACCGCCATCACTATGTTGACCTAAGCTATGGCTACTCTAGATAATCAATTTTCCACTTCTCCTAATGCTCCTACTTCAGCTTCAAGGGTGAGAGACAATAAGAATGAATCCTTCAGAGTTCTATGGTTCCAAGGTAGATATCCTCAAGAGTTTCTTGATAAGGTCTACAAGGTGGTAGATATTATGGGTGTGATATCCGAGGAGGAGGCAGAGTTGGTGACATACCAACTCAAGGGCGTTTCTTATGTTTGGTTCACATAATAAAGTCTGAAAGAGTAGAGGAAGGTCCTATTGGATGGGAGGTATTCAAAGTTGCATTGCTTGATTATTTCTTCCCACTTGAACTAAGGGAAACCAAAGTGATGGAATTCATGAATCTTAAGCAGGGTGGCATGAGTGTGAGAGAGTAGGCTATCAAGTTCACAAAGTTTTCCAAGTCTGCTCCTTATTTTGTGAAGATGGAGTGCAAAACGATGATGCTTATAAAAGATAACAAAAATTTTCAACTCATAACTCATGCCAAGAAAATTGAGAGTGAGAATCTTCAAAAGATGAGGATGAGGGAGTCCAAGAGGGCTCGTTTTGAGGGTGGATTTTCACATGCTAAGTTCGGTTGTGATGGCTATTTTCAACAAGGCCAAAGGTCATCCAAGGTTTGATAGAGATAGAGTGCCTACCCCTAATGTTCAAGGTGATGGTGCCAAGGCTAGTTGTACTACTCTTTCCAAGTGTCCAAAGTGTGGGAGAAGCCATGTTAGTGATTTCTTGAGAGGTAGGGTTGCTTATTTTGGTTACGGGAAGATGGGGCACGAGATCTCTGAGTGTCCTAGTGTTTCTACTAAAGGGAATGAAGGGAACCATCAAGGTCAAGTGGTTCAATGAAACAACCCAAAATTTTAAAACCTTGTGAAGATGGTTAACTCTGATTTTGAACTTACTTTGATTGATTAATGGTCTCCGTGAGTCTTTCTTAAGTGGCCATGTTCAAAGAAATCACATTGATTGAGTTTTTACATGTAAACTGTTGGGAGGGTCGACTTTAACTAGCCATAACTCTTAGCACAAGTAGAACTGAGTGGGACGTAACCTATAAATTTGAATCTCTTTGAGTTATCTCTCCGACACACTTTGTGTCACTTGATATGGAGTTCAGATGAAGAAGTTATGGCCTTTTTGGTGGATTGCCTGTGCAAGGATTCCTTTGTTGAAATTGCTAAAGCATGGCACCATGGTGCCCTTCACGGACTGTGTGCCATATGATGGTCCGTGAAGAGGCCCGTCTGACCTCTCACGAGGCATGGTAAGGTATTTTATGATGGCCTTGACTAAAGAATTGGTTCTATGTATAAGGTTAGCGTTCCAAATTTCGCGTCAATGAGAAAGGAGGCTTCACAGACCGTGTGGGACTTGATGGTCCGTGTAGCTCTCTGTGGGAGGGGACCAGCCAAGGCTCTTTGCCAAGTGAGGTCCCACGGTCCAGTTCATGGTCCGTGTGAGGCCTCACGACCCGTGTGGCCTGCCGTATGGTCAAGAAAGTGAATTTTTTCTAAGTATGGAATTACCATCTCAGACTTTCGTTAGTGGGATATTTTCTAAGTGCACCTAGATGGGAGGGTTCACGACCCGTGTACCACTACACAGTCTGTGTAGTGGGCCGTGAGGATGACCTGGGCAGCTTTTTATATCTATTTTATTAATGGTTTAATTGTAATTTTAGTGATTTCCTAAGGTCATTTTAGTCTTCCTAAGCCCTCCTAAACCCCTGAATTAGTCTATTCTTCTTCATCCTATTCAAATTCATTCAACACTTAGAATTTTATTCAAACTCTCTCTTCTAAAAGATCTCTTTCAAGTGTGGGTTGAAGGTCTAAGTTGGAATCCAAGGAAGTCTTCTTATTCAATCATCCCTCTCCTTAAATCTTCTAGTTAATCAAGGTATGTGGGAATTTATTCATGTCTCCTTTCAACCATGAAGCCTCAAATTATTTTCTTCAATTGATTTTATGAAATTATGCTTACTTTTATTATGGGTCTTCAAACTTATGGTTGTTTTGATTAAATTGAAGTATGGACTATAATTACTTGATTTTAAAGTGATTTAAGTTCAATTATCATGATTTACTTTGATTTTATGAAGGTTCAATTATGCATGTCCCCTTACTCTTTAAATCTAAACATGGGTAATGTTAATTGAGTTTCTATTGATGATTTAACTATGAATTGTATATGAATTCTTATTATTATGAGTTTAATTGATGAATTCTAATTGCCCATGCCATTCTCATCATCATTCATGACATTTGCATACATGAGCATTGGATTTATGAAAGATGTGAATTGGGCTATAACCCAAGTGTGACTATGATTTGAACAAGAATGGGTTTGACAAGAATGTGTTCACATAATGTCTATGATATGGATCTTTGAGAAATTATAGGTGTTTATACCAATATGATTGATATGAATGGAGGTGCTCCTATGCATGAAAGTATGACATGAAAAGGTATTTGGCTCTTTATTCCAATGAAGTATGATTATGAAATATGTTTGACTTTTTTAGTCATGTATGCATGAAAGTGAAGAAGTGATTTGGCCTTTAAGCCCCATTATGCGTGGTTATGATTTCAAAGTACTTGTCCTTTTTCACAAGCACATATATATATATATATGTATTCTTGTGGGATGATGACTTAGCACCGAATGTGATCAGAGCAGTAAGTGGGCTATCCCTAAGGATCCCACTCCATTCTCTTGAACTATGTGCCAACATATGTTTATGGTAACCCTTACCAAAATGACCAGGTCGTAAGGTATGATTATAAATGTGATATGATATGATATGATTTGATATGGAAATCCTTCCGAAATGACTGGGTTGTAAGGAAGGTGTCCATCATACCGAAATGGCCGAGTCATAAGGTGTGGTATAAATTACCTTTGGCAAGTAGTCTACTCTTATCCAATGGGAGCCTTCATCGAGCGAATTCATGTTGTAGCTCACATGGGTTTGAGATGTTGGTTATAGTCACATCCCCTCTATATGTAAGAATTATGGCATTTCATACATCATGGATTTCATGGCATATTGATATATTATCCTTTCTTATATCCTTCTTTCTATATATGTTCTCTTGTCATCTAACATTGGTTTGCAGGTTGGTCATGTTCATATGCATTGCATGCCCACATACTTTGTACATTCAAATGTACTAATGCATACTCTTTAATTTGCATGATCTAACCATGTAGGGACTAAAGACTATATCTATCCACCTCTTGAAAGTGTATTCAGATCTTTGAGTATCATTTTTGGTAAGTCCAATGTTCCAAGGACAATATCCACACTTTACCTACCTTTATGTATGTTGATTACTTCTGTACTTTGAGGGTGATCCTGGGACATGTCTTGACCCCCACCCTATTCTAGACTAGAGGCATTGTTGGACATCACAAAGACTTTTGTACGATTATGTTATGTGATTACTTGAGATTATTTGGCTACGTACTATGTATGGGAGAGATTTTTATGCTTATGCTATTATGATATGTTTAAATAAGAATGTGCTTATATGGAAAGTCCCAAGTCCCTCCTTGTCCCCATAGTGTGAGTCATACTTAGGTGGCCCTTAGAATGTATTTGTTATGTGCTATGTGATTCATCCCAACCCTTTTCCCATGTGTAACAACCTGACAATTTTTGAAATCTACTTATGGTTGGTATTCTATAATGTGCTACAAGCGATGGTTGAGTTTTGGTGGCAACGGGTTGAGTTTAAGTGGTCGAATGCAAATTGGGCTAGTAAGTGGCCTAAAGGGATAATTTCAGCAATGTACTTACAACAGTCATAACATTTTATGTGGGATGAAACATGTGCCCTAACACATATCAAATTTAAGCTCTTTGAGTTATCTTTGCAACAAAAGTGGTTTCACTCAATTTGGACTTAGGATGAGGGAGATATGGCCCAAACAGCGAGACTGTCTGAAATTCAGAAGCCATTGGAGATAGGCTCAGAAAAGAGGCCAACGATATTGACAAGGACCATGAAACATTACACGGTCCGTCTTGTGCCTTGCGGGATGTCACAGTAAGCTTTGGGTTGCCTAGCACCACCCCTAAGCCAAGTCCAAGTAAACGAGACCTTGGACGGTCCATTTGACTCTTGACGGCTCGTGCACGACCTCGTGAATGAGTCAGTGGCTAGGACAAGGCTTGGCTGATGATTTTGAGTCTATGTGAGGTTATATGGTGTATTACATGGACATTCACAAGTTGAACGGACTGTTTATTGGTTCGTGAAGTGTAACAGAAAGTCCTCAGAAAGTTCACGCTGAAGAAATGGCTAAGGGAGTTGGGACGGTCAGTTGAACGACCCATGTGCATGTAAACGGCACTGTAGTTGCCGTTTGGGCACTGTGTGGAGTGAAAAGTTCTATTTTATTAATGATATTTTCGTGATTTAACATTTCCCTAAGCCCCATTTTGGTCCTCTAAGGTATCCTAAACCCCTAAAACATTCCCTAAACCCTATTTCATCCATTAGAACTATGCTATACACACTCTTAAGATCCTAAGGCTCTCTTGACCTTGATTGAAGCTAGCCTGTTGAATTTTGGGAAGAAGACTTGATTAGGTTTGATCTTGTGGACTAGTTTCTTGGATTAAGGTTTGTGGGACTTGATTCAAGGATCCTCTTTCATCCTTCAAGATCCTAAGAACCCTAACCCTTTTAAATTGATTTTAAGCTTTACAATTAGTTATGGGTTCTTCCAATATTGTTGT
>JBCEWC010009212.1:0-19006 GCA_038996855.1 Solanum aculeatissimum
TAAGGTCTGCGTACATTCTACCCTCCCCAGACCCCACTTGTGGGATTCCACTAGGTATGTTGTTGTTGTTGTTGTTGTTGTTGTTGTTCAATGTTTTAATAGCTTGGCGTTAATCGGAAGAGATTTGAAGAGGTAAGCTTCAAGATGCTCAACCACTTCATTGACCATGCCACACCCTTGGATGCTCAACTCATGAGAATCTAAGTCATGTATAACAATCTTTTAATTATTAATCCCCCATAACAATCCCTTCATTACTAATTGACATATTATTATTATTATTATTAATGTATAACTAGTATGTGAACAAAACAACTCCTCAAGGCACTATACCATGATTCCAGCGACTGAAGTACACACCCTCCCTTCCCCCAAATCCCTTATGAAGCGCCGGAAAACCTTGAGAATCTATTACAAACCTGTAATAGTGCAGAGTACTTGAGGCCTTTACTCCAATATAGTTCAGATGTGGGGTAAGTGTCTATCACATTAATAAAGGGTTGTATACTCCTAGAAAACTTTTACGCCATTATGTGGTTACAGAAGAACAGGTTGCTTGACCAGAATTCCTGCTTACTGCAGAGCAGCTTCTACCCTCTTGTTTTTTTAGACCTTGTTAGTCACATATTCGGACACACACACACACACACAGAGATTGAAAGGAGACATAGGTGATGAAGATGTAGGGTACCATAATCATATCATCAATGTCACGTCTCCAGCCACAGAATAAGATTCTTTCTGGATATTTTGGAGGATCGGTTATCCTAGGGAATAGGCCTTTATTTACCTGCAATAAGCAAGCCACTACATAAGCAAATACAGAAACTGAGCCAATGTCCACCATGCATAAGTTGAAATATCACCAGACAAAGGATCAGAAATATTAAACTATGGGAGGGAGCAACCAGTAGATTCACAAAATTCAGATATACAAGTAATGGTGATGTGTAACTCAATATTTGTCTTTGTTTAAATATTTAAAAGAACTATTAACTATATTGCCTTCCAGTGACGGAGAATAGAACTAATGTTTTACCGTTAGTCTCTTTTTCACACAAGAATGAATGCCTTAAGTTCAAAAAAGAAATTTGAATTCAAGAAAGCACCTTAATTTGATACTAAAAGCTACAACAACCAAACACTAGTAAAAATACCTTAACCAAACAAAAAACCAACACTAGCAAAACATATTAGGCAGGAAACAGGTTCCTATACATGATCTTTGCAAATTTTTGGCCAACAAAAACTCCCCCATCTTATTGTCACTTAAAGGGGTCACCAATATCAGATGATATAATCCCCAAGACTAATTAAGGAGTTTTGGGCTAAATTCATCCCTTAACTATGACTCAGGTTACATCCTTGTGCTATAATAGTCAACAAAAAACATCCTTTTAGTATCTAAAAGATTTGCAAGAATCATTCTTCCGTTTATTCCCGTTAAAAAACTAACGTTGCAGTTCCAAAACATCACTTTCTCTCTCTCATCTCTCTATTTTGTGTCTCTCAAATCATGTCCAATGGTCTTCCATATTCAGGAAACCATGAAAGGAAACTCTCCTTTTCTGAACTTTAGAAAATAATCAAGATCTAAGACAAGTTTTTCTCTTCAACAAGATTTGAAGGTAGGGCTATACACAAACAAGGTAAAAGAATAAAAAATCGTCGATTATTTCTAGTTTTCAGATTCAATACCATATTTGTCGGAGGTTCTTTCAAGCAAAAATATATACCCAACAATCTACTGTATTAACGAAAGTTACTAAATTTGCTCAAGAAAAAAGGTTATGGCACTTAGAAATTCAATCTCTTTCAGGAATTTTATCAAACACGTAAGGGGCGTAATCTGGGGCATCTTATGATTACATTTTGTTATGTTTAGCAAATACAATAATTTCTTTCAAAATGGAAGATGACAGAACAAAAATTGGATCTCACTCGTCGTCAACTACAATAATCAATTTAAACGTTGTTGGGACAAAAAAAGAGAGAATAGTTTCAAACTTAATTTTTGCCTAGTCCGGCGCAACTATTCGTAGGAAGACAAATAGAGTCAAAACTATAGTTCTTTTAGTTGGTTATTATGTAGAAGAGTTGGGCAGATTTTTTTATTTGACTATTTAGAAAGAAAGAAAAGTTTGGTCTTGAATGTTCAGAATAAGAAAGAAAATCAAAGGAAAAAATAGAGAGATGGGAGAGAGAGAAAGTGATGTTTTTGAACTGCAACGTTAGTTTTTTAACGGGAATAAACAGAAGAATGATTCCTGCAATATTTTAGATACTAAAAGGATGTTTTTTGTTAACTATTATAGCACAAGAATGTAATCTAAGCATGAGTCATTGTTAAGGGATGAATTTAGCCCAAAACTCACTACTTAAGAGAGCATGACCTAAAGGCTAATACCACCCTAATATTTATGCAAGAAAAGTGCTCTATTTACCCTCCCCCCCACAAGTGCTCTATTTCATCTTTGTTTTTGCCATATCTTACGATTGTAATACTTTAACAGAACATACAAACTATGATAAAGGAACCAACTAACGTCACTAGCGCAAAAATAGTTTAAGCTTCATTGTCAAGAACCTCATGCGAGAAACTCCATAAAAATCCAGAATACAATGGCAACAGCTTAGCATCAACATCTTTTTTGAAAAGCTACTTGCACAATAAAAACAAAAATATTAAAGAGTGAAATATTTGTGAGATTGTTACTTAGACTAAGCTGAATACGTATAGATGTAGTATCGCGTGTACTCATGTCCTCATTGATTAAAGGGGGAACAATAACATTTATAACCCCCCCCCTCCACACACACAAACAAAAGTGGGGTCTGGAGAGGGCAAAATGTACGCAGACCTTACCACTACCTCATAGAGATAGAGAGGTTATTTCCGGAAAACCCTCGTCTCAAAAATATCAAGCCCCAAACGTAGTGAGAATATATAAAAACAATAAAAGTAACAAATATAAGACGGACGGACACTAAACAACACAAGATATAAAGACACGACTAATCCTACTAACCTACTATATCAAAAGGCCAGACATCATCATACCCTACTATCCTATTAACCTTCTACCATAATACTCGACCTCCACTCCTTTCTATCTAAAGTCATGTCCTCGATGAGATGAAGTTATGCCATATCCTGTCTAATCACCTCCCCCCAATACTTTTTGGGCCTACCTCTACCTCTCTGTGTAACCCCTAAATCCAACTTCTCGCACCTCCTAACAAGAGCATCAACGCTTCTTCTCTGCACATGCCCAAACCACCTCAATCTCGCTTTCCTCATCTTGTTTGTCACAGAGGCCACCCCCAACTTCTCTCAAATGGTATCATTCCTAATCTTATCACCCTTGGTATGTCTACACATCCATCTCAACATCCTCATCTCCGCAACCTGCACCTTCTAGATATGTGAGTTTTTTACTAGCCCTTAATGATGAAAAAAAGAGAACAAAGTAAACAGGAAAACTTACAGAGCTCCAGTGAAATCCACTAGCTGAATTTCTTCTTCTTTATTGATTTCTTTACACCAAAAACCTAAAGTGGTAATTACTTTCCACTTAATCTTCTCTACAGTGCATTCTTTCCCAACAAAGATTCTCTGATTTCTCTCTTTCCATATGATCCACCAGATACAAGCTGGTACTATTCACCACCGCTTCTGACTCTTGCTAACTCCCTTTCTGACCCAGCAACTTAGTAGGTCTGCTATATGTTCTGGCATAATCCAATTGAGGCTAGCTAAATTGGTAAATAGAGCCCATACTTGTGTTGTTACTTTATAGTGGAGGAACTGGTGACTGTTGGTTTCTAGAGCCTCTTTGCAAAGATAACATCTTGAGGCAATAATTTTTTCCCTCTTTTGAAGTGCATCTTGTATCAGGCAAGCTCGCCTAGTTACCAACCAAGTGAAGTACTTCACTTTAGTTGGGGCCACACTCTTCCAGATAGCACTCCATGGCCCTGATTTTTTCCCTACAGCTGTGACTAGATTTGTTTCTACACTCTATTCACAGAGAACTGACCATCAGTATGATGCCTCCATATCAATTTATCTATTTCCAGATTTGTGTCAGGAAAGTCTCCAATCAAAGCTAGCATATCTGATACCCACTATATTTCCCAGTCATTTAGAAATCTCCTAAAAAGCAAATTCATTCCTTATGGAGACCAAACCTCTTGTATTTTGCTGTCAGGATTCAGACAAATGGAAAATAGCCCAGGGAATAGATTTTTTAAGACCCCTGACCAGTCCAATCTTCCTTCCAGAGCAAAACCTTATTCCCACTACCAACCTTTATCTTTTTATTGTCTCTGAGAGCCAGCCATAGGTTTCTTATAGTTCTCCATACTCCCACACCATATGTTTCTGTCACTTCCTCTGAACAACATTGACCTTCTTGACCATATTTGTGTTGAATGACTTCTCTCTATAGAGCTTGATCTTCCAAGTTGTATCTCCATAACCACTTGGTAAGTAAGTTGTTGTGTAGCTTTTGATTTCTTACTACCAAACCTCCATATCTTTTACCCTGCTGAACTGCCATCCATTTAACTAAGTTGAAGCTCTTCTCAATCTTGTTGCCTTGCCAAAGGAAGTTTCTCCTCAATGCATCCATAGCTTTGACTACCTTGCTGGGAATGGGGAAAAGTGACATTACATATGTTGGCAAAGAATCTAAAACAGGATTGAACAAAGTGACTCTTCCCCCCAAAGATAGATATTGGGATTTCCAAAGTGCCACTCTCCTCTGATTTTTCTAGTATACCATCCCAAATGTTAACTGCTTTATGTTTAGTACCCAGTGGCAAACCTAGATAAAGTGTAGGCAGACTCTCAATCTTGCACTTCAATATATTAGCCAAAGCTTTAATTTGTTGGACTTCTTTAATAGGAAAAATGCTACTTTTTCTCCAATTCACCTTTAGTCCAGAACATGCTTCAAAAATTACCAGAATAATTCTAATATGACAAAGTTGTTCCTGTTCTGCTTCACAAAAGATTGCTGTGTCATCAGCATACAACAAATGAGTCATATCCATCACCTCATTCGCCTTGTTTTTTATTCTGAAACCCCTAATCCAATTGTTTAGAGAAGCTCTCCTCATCAGACTGTCCCACCCTTCCATAGCAATGATAAACAGGAAAGGGGACAGAGGGTCCCCTTGTCTTAGTCCTCTTTCTGCAGGAAAAAAACCTACAGGTTCTCCATTTACCAGAATGGAGAACTTGGTGGTTTTAATACAGAACTCAATCCACCTGATCCACGTAGGGCCAAACCCCATTTGTCTAAGAGTGTGGATCAGGAAGTCCCAATTTAGATGGTCATAGACTTTTTCAATATCCAGCTTGCACAGTATCCCAGGCATCTCCTCTAATCCTTGTTGACTAGCTAGTCTATCACCTTCTTCAGCCTTTCTGCCAACACTGGCAATTATTTTATAAATCCCAGTGATGAGACTGATTGGTCTGAAGTCCCTTAGATCATTTGCCCCCACTTTCTTTGGAATTAAAGCCACAAAGGTGGCATTGAAACTCCTCTCAAAACTCTGATGGCAGTGAAAGTGCTGGAAGGTCTGTATCAGATCCTCCTTTATAGGTTCCCAGAATGCCTGAAAAAAAGCCATGGTGTAACCATCTGGCCCGGGTGCTTTATCACTAGCACACATCCTTATCCCTTCTAGCACCTCATCCTCACTGAATTCTCTAGATAGCCAGCTCTGCTCCTCCATTGGAGTTGTCCAATTTTTCCAGAAGAATACTTAAACCTTGTGGGGATCCTATGAAACCCCCCCCCCCCGGCCCCGCCCCACCCTACCCCCCCAAAAAATTTCGAAGTGGTCTTATTACATCTTCTCGCGGTCAATCCCAATTTTAACAAAATAGAGTAATGTCACGCACCAATCCTTATTGGCCACGTGTCAATTTGCTCTGATTTTTTTCATTTTTGGTTATGCTTGTTTTATTCCCTTCTCATTTCTTACCTTTTACCCTTGGCTATTCTTCTCCAGCCCCCTCCACCTTCCTCATACCCACAAAGCTTTTTTGATCTTTTGGTTACTGTGTAAAGACGAGAGAGATGTTGTGAGATATCAAATGAAAAAAATTCCACCACTCAACCTCTCAGTGCCTAATTCAACCTTCACCAGTTCACCTCAACTTGCACAGCCACGGTCAATTCATCGGTTCCCCAGAAAATCCTACAACATCATGGAAAGTTAGCACAAGAATTTGAGAACAAAGATCTAGGGAAGTCGCAATAGTTCTTGGAATTGAGGTTGCTAGATCAAACAAAGGAATATTTATTTCTCAAAGGAAGTATATTCTAGATCTCTTGAAAGAAACTGGTATTGACAGGTTGCAAGCCAGTAAAATCACCTACTAAAAGCAATCATAAGTAACAAATAATGGTTTACTAGCCAGCTGATAAGAGAGATACCATAGGTTGATTGAAAAATTCATTTATTCTCAAATTCGACCAGACACAGCTTATTCAGTTAGCTTGGTGAGTTAGTTCATTCATTATCCCCAAAATCCTCATATGCAAGTTGTCTTTCACATTTTGTAGTATCTAAAGTTAAAAAAGTGCAAGAGGAGAGCTGGAAGTGATCAAACAGACCATTACCAAAAAGTGTTGCTGATGCGGAGGAAGTGATGCGGCCGCAAGTCTACATGCAGCACGGCATCATCAGACCGCAACTCGAGGTAAAATGAGTGTGGAAAAAGCTTGATATGCAGAGAACTGACAAGGCCGAAACTACTGATGCAGTGACTCATCTTAACTACCTTCCATCGCAAGTCAAACGTGATAATTTTACTTGCTACCTAACGCGGCAAAGCAGATGCAATCGCATCAGTCCATGCAGCACTGCAACATGTGCATGAGCCTTTTATACAAATTAGTTATGTATTTTTAGAAACTATAAATACCTATTTGTAGGATTTATTTAAGAGTTGAGTTCTTATCTAGTTTTGAATTCTTGGAACGTGACTTCGCAAGAAACAATGTTTCTCTTTTGCTGGTTATTGAAAGCAAGCTTTTGGTTCTTGATTCTTCTTCTTGATCCTTATAAGCAAGTTTTCTACTCCCTCGTTCACTTTTACTTGTCACTATTTTGCTTCTCGAGGTCAAACTGCTTGAACTTTAACTGACACTTTAAAATGTATTTTTTTCATCATATTAATATGAAAAAAATTGCAACTTATGGCATTTTTCATGTAGTTTTCAACCATCTAAATTTTAGATTTTCAACATTAAATCAATCTACTTCAATTTAGCTTTGAAGTTTAGTCAAGTTGACCTCGCAAAGCAAAACAGTGACAAGTAAAAACTAACAGAAGGAGTAATTCGTTTATTTCAATTTCTACACTATCTATGGGTAACTAACCCCAATGCTAGCGTTGTGGAGCTTAAAAGGGGAGTAATGATTATATAGTTGTCTTATTAGGAATTTTAGACGGTATTTCTAAGTGCATGATTAGTTCTTTCATCTTGTATCGATTTTAAAGAAAGGCCTACATTAGAACTCACCCATATCCTATTTTCTTGGAAAAGAGGTTAAGATTAGGAAAAAACACTAAGCACAGAAATTTGGACCTCACTATCAATTGGACACTAAAAACTCTGTGGGATTCCACTGGGTATGTTGTTGTTGTTTGTTGGTGTTCTTTATGTGTTCTTGGTGTCCTTGAAAAAAAAGGAAAAAAAAGTGCATTTGATCCAAAACTGCAATTGAAAAGCGCTAAAAGTTGTTTGGGTGGTTTTCCAAAATCGGAGTTCAAAAAAGGGCATAAATGAGCCAAACTTTTAAGGGATGGCATAAATGAGTTTTTCTTCGAAGTTTGATGGCACATTTAAGCTTTTTCCCAAGAATAAAAGTTATCATCAAGAGGTACAGTCAGTAAATAACTAATCAACAAATTCCACAGGAATCCTAATAACCATCAGTTACAGAGAAGAAAATTGACCTCTGGTAAGAGACCTGGCGCATAGGTATCATCATCCTCAGCTATGACAAGGACTTCATCACCTTCTTTCAGAACATATCTATCATCAGGATTTATGATAATCTTGCCGCCATAAGCAGCAACCTTAACACCACAAGGAATAGCCTCCGGAAATGATACCAGTACATCTTCAAAGGGTGCACCATCCAATTGAGGCCACCGTTTAATATAAAATTCTGCATTTTCAAACCCCAAAATGTCTTCCCAAATCTGCCATATTGGACGAAACAAGGTAGTAACAAGAAAATACATATTACTCTTCTGCAGCAATTAGCAGCTACCAAAAACAAAATCAAGCAAAAATTGAGAAATCTATACTATTTTGACATTCAATCAATAGTAACTCTATATTATTGTTATCTACAATGAGTTTTTTTTTTTTAATCAGGTAACATTGTGTATGCAAGTCCAGTACTTAGACGGTACTGAAAACATATTTACAAGAGTGAGACTAGATAGAGGGTATGCCAAGGCCATCGGTTGCTTCCACCTGTGACCTTCTTCGACCGCCTTGACACGATACAATTCACCAGAATGTAAGAAATGATCAAATTAGAAAATTAATCAAACCTAATTGGTACCTCGAACATCTAGGATTGGTTCTATATCCCCAGAGTGCAATTTAGTACACCAAAAGCAAAATAACAAAATACAATTTAGCTTAATCTTTTGTACTGAATTGCACCTATCCTCAAAACATCTTCATTTCTTTCTTTCCAAACTGTCCACCATATACACGAAGGGATGATCCTCCATCTCTCTCTGTTCCTAGCTCCAGCTTCCTCTCAGCTAAAAAGAGTATCGGCAATCTTGCTTGGCATTGCCCATGCTATGCCCCTAAGATTGATGAAAATCTTCCATAGTTGATCTGTGATACTACAGTGTAGGAACAAGTGATTTACTGTCTTAACTTCCTTTTCACATAAGGAACATCTTGAGCATAGTGATATCTTCCTCTTAATCAAATTCTCATGAGTCAGGACAGCTTCTTTAGCTAGAAGCCAAGTAAAACATGCATCCTTGTAAGGAATCTTAGTCTTCTAGATATATTTCCAAACAATCTACACCTTGCATCCCTCAAAAACTCTCTAGTTGTTTGCTAAGTTGCTCGGACTCGGATGCAGGTGTCTGATATGGGTGCGGATCTAGAGGTCGGATCCTCTATGATCAAAATTTTAAGATTCGAGGATACGGATCCATATATGGATACGGGTGCGGGGATTCGGCTAAAAATAATTCAAATATCTAAAAATAGAATTATAAAATCTAAATTATGAGATATTATGTAAAAAAACTTGAGGAAAAAAATATTAATCAAGAGGAGAATCATGGAAGAAGATAAAAGAAAGGCAATGACAATAGAAATCTATATATACAAGGTATTCCATTTCTCCAATTGAACCTTAGTATTAGTTTGGATTACATAAATCATTGAATCCGTCCAAAATTTCTCCCTCGAATTTGGTCAAAGTACCCAAAACCGGTTGACCAGATCGGGTATGGATCCCACACCCACATCCACGTCGTGTCAACACAGGTCCGGCACCGAAAATGAAGAGTCCGAGCAACTTAGGTTGTTTGAATAGTTCAACCACTCTTGGGACCTCCCAATCATTCATCCCTCTTTCGAATCTCATAACCCATCCATGTTGAGTCCACATCTCAGCTACTGTATTATGTTGATCTTGGGCAAGGTGAAAAAGATTCAAGAACAATTCTTGCAGTGACCTTGTCCCTATCCATTTGTCTTTCCGGAACATGGTCCTGACTCCATTGTGCACACTGATAATTGAGTGTTTTTAAGAAAAGGCCAGAAGGCCCTAATGAATCTCCACAAGCTGACCCCATATAGAGTGGTGGCCTCCTTGGATATCCAACAATCTTCTTCCTCATACTTACCTTTTATGACATTGCCTCATAGGGTCTAGGGCTCTTATGCATATCTCCATAGCCATTTGATCTTCAGGGCTTTGCACTGATGTTTCATATTTCTAATGCCAAGCCCACCTTGTTTCTTACTCCCGATAATGTCCTTCCATTTGACTCGATGGACAGCTCTTGTTTCCTTGTTCCCTTTTCATAGGAAGGACCTCTTGATCTTGTCTAGTCCCTGAACAACACCTGAAGGAATTGGGAGAAGAGATAGCATGTAGGTTGGTAGTGCATCTAAAACTGCATTAAGCAGTGTAAGTCTACACCCCCAAAGGTAAATAGTTAGACTTCCACATAGTCAATTTTTTCTCACACTTCTCCAGTGTTGAGTCTCACATCCCGTTGGACTTTGACTTTGCTCCCAGGGACATACCCAAGTAGATAGGGAAGCCTCCCCACTTCACCTCCCAATATTATGGCTAACTGCTCCATGTTAGGCACTTGGTTTAGGGGGTATATGAAACTGTTTCTCCAATTAATGTGAAGACCTTAAATGACTTCAAACAAGATTAGAATCACTCTTAAATACTTCAATTGCTCTTCTTCTGCATCACAAAAAATTAAGGTGTCACCTACATATTGCAGGTGGGTGATCTTTATGCTTAGGTTGGTGTTTCTAACCACTTCAAACCCCTCTACCCACCCACTGTTGTTAGCTACCTTAACCATTCTACTGAGTCCTTCCAAGGCCAGAATGAAAAGGAATAGGGACTTGGGGTCTTCTTGTCTTTATCCCCTGTGAGCATCAAAGAAACCTTCCAAACTTCCACTAATGAGAATGGAGATTTCACAGTAGATATGTAGAACTTCACCCAATTGATCCATTTTTCACCAAAACCCGTTTGCCTTGAGACTGATAGTATAAACCCCCAATTGCCATGATCGTAGGCTTTTTCAATGTCCAGTTTACAAAATATCCCAGGCTTTCCTTGTGTGGTTCTTGAATCTTGTAGCCTCATTAGCTATCAATACTGCATCCATTATCTATCCTCCTCTAATGAAAGCCATCTATTGAGAATCTACTAAGAAATCCACCACTCTTTCCAATCTCTCTATTAGTACCTTTAAAATCAGTTTGTAAAAGCTCCCAACAAAAGCTTATTGGTTTGAAATCTTTCGGCTCCTTAGCCCCTTTCTTCTTAGGGATCAAGGCTATGAAGTCGCGTTGAAGCTTTTTGCAAACATTTCCTGAGCATGGAAATTGTAGAGGCTTCCATTATGTCATGCTTCAAAACCTCCTAGCACTTAATGTAAAAACCCATTGTGTATCCATCAAGTCCTAGGGCTTTGTCCGTTGCACACAACTTGAGGCAGTTATACACTTCCTGGTCATCAAACTTCTCCTACAGAGCTACTTTCTCTCTTTGTATTAGTGGGGCAGTTGTTAATAGTTCCCCCCGGTCTCCAATCTTCCTCCTCACCTCATTGTATAACTTTCTGTATAACTTAATTATCTCCACTTTGATTCTTGTTGGCTCAACCATAGTTTCCCCTTGCACTTCAAGTTAGTCAATTTGATTACTCTTGTGGGCATTAGCAACTTGGTGGAAAAAATTGGTGTTTTTGTCACCCTCCTTCAACCACAGGGCCCTTGATTTCTGTCTCCGTGCACTCTCTTCATTTTTTAGAACTTTTTCAAGCTCCAGAAAAATATTAGCCTTCTTAGATGACTCCTATGTTGTTAGGGGCCTGATCACTAAAATGGAGTCTAGCACTACCATTTTATTAAGGAGTCTAGACTTTTGTAGTTTTAGATTGGCTCTTCCACTCCTACTCCACTCTTTAAGCTTACCTTTGAGGGCTTTGAGTTTAGAGGCTAAGATGAAATCTAGCCTCCCAGTGAACTCAAATGAACTCCACCATTCTCTAACCTTGTTCACAAAACCTTCAAATTTCAACCACCAATTTTGGAATTTGAAGTAGGATTTTCCTATTTCCCAGCTACCACATTGAAGTGCAATAGGCACATGATCAAACATCAGCCTCTGCAAGGGTATTTGTTTGATATCTCTAAAACACTCATCCCATTCAAAAGAAAAAGGGATCTATCTATTCTTGAACCAGCCTCTTGGTCGACACCTCTAAACCATGTATATGAGCTGCCTTCAAGTTGTGTGCCAATCAACTCCATATCCTCTATGAAATCAAAATTCCTTGCATTGGTGAGGATCTCCTGTTGCGGTTCCTTTTCTCAAGTTGGAATCTACAAACATTGAAGTCACCAAAAATTGCCCAAGGACCCGCCAACCTCTAATGGCCCCTAATTCATCCCAAACTAGTCTCCTTTCTAGTTTTCCATATGGTGCATAGACACCAGTTATGTGGCATGAGAATTCCTCTTAAAGTGCTTCAAATTTGCATGTTAAAGAGTAAGCACCAATCTGCAGTACTTCACCCTTCCACACTGTCCCACATCATAATTATCCCTCCTCTAGTGCCACTGGCTTCTAGAGTTGCAAATCTTGTCCATGGAGCCCAATCTGATTGATATGGTCTTGACAATCCCCTTCTAACTTTGTTTCTTGCAGGCAGACAATGTCTGCTTTCCAGTCTAGCAGTTGGTTCTTGACTATCTTTTTCTTCCCCGTGTCATTTAGCCCCCTCGCATTCCACGAAACTATTTTGAGCCTCATTGGTCAGTTTGACTTTTCCTCTTCCCTTTTGTTCTGTTTCCTTTTCTTTTCCTTTCCTTTTTTTCCATATCTCGTTATTCTGCTTGAGGGTTTTTGAGACGAGAGTTCCCAGGAAACAGCCTCTCTACCTCTGAGGTAGTGGTAAGGTCTACGTACATTTTTTACCCTCCCCAGACCCCACTTGTGGGATTTCACTGGGTATGTTATTGTTGTTGTTGGTTGTAATCATCTTCCATTTTTATATTCCATCTGAACCTTGAGTATCAACTAAGCATTGACTGAGAATAACAAACTAGTATGCAGATGCAAGTATCAGAGTATCATTCATTGCAGCTTGGGAAAGCATTTCCCCAAACAAAGCACTCAAGAAAAGATGATTCTTAACCTTATACTGGACCTTCAGTCCCAAACAGATGGTGCATTAATTTCAGGAGTATCAACTGCAGAGAAGTATGAACTAGCAACAGAATTGTTTATCTAATGACCACATGTAATTGAATCGAAATGTGTACATCAAACTCAATCTTGAAATTTTCTCCACATATTTTCTGGGTAAATATAGTAAAGATTAACAAGGACCTCAATTTTGCCACTATGAGCATACATTGCTGGATGCAGGTCCAAATCCCAAATAAAGGAAGAGGGTTACAGTAAGTTGAAGGCCAGCAATAAACAAGTTAACTTATGAGTTTTCATCATACTGAAGTTGTATAGGAGTGGAACAGGTATTAAAAGGAGCAAAATGGGTATTAAGGATGACTACAGACCCGAAGTAGTTTGAAAGGCATTGTTGTTGTTATTTCATCAACATGGAACTCAAAAGGAAGAGAATTCTTCTGGCCTGAACTTGCAAGGTTTTCAGGAAATGCAAGGCACAAGTATGCAGTCACTTGATGTACACTCATTGAATTTAAAACTAATGATTACTGCCATTAGCCAATAGATATAAGAGGATTCAGATGGACCACCGCATGTCAAGACAACAACATAAGTGGTAACAATTGCCAAAGCAAGGAAGAGAATGACAAATGAAAAAATAATGCAACAGAACTATATATAACTTACCTGAGCAAGGCCAGGCTGCAAAGCACATTGTATCATCAACCTCCCAATCACATCATGTGCAACTACTGTTTCAATAAGTTCACCCCCAACAAGCTTCACTAACGGTTCGTTGTCGAGATCACACATCTCCACAACAACATGACCTCTCAACCCCTCTCTTACTCCAGTAAGGCTAAGTACAACCCTTAGAGCACGTGCATCACTCTAATAAGAAGAAAACCATTGGAATAATTAGTCCAATTATCTGGTTGTTTAGAGCTTGAAGATTCATTTGTGAAGAAAGCACCTGATCAGCATTCTCATCAGATGCTAAGACAATGATTGCACGTGCTTTTGAGACTGATACCTGCATGTGTCATACAAGAACAAAAACAAAAAGAAATAACTATAACAAAGAAGGAATAAGGAAGGATTAAGGGGATTCAAGAAGAGCATCAGGTACTAGTTGAACCCTTAGATAGTAGTTACTTTTACTTCACAGAGGAAATTTGGATAATGAAGAAAAGAAAAAACTGATTAAAGGATAAGAGGGAGCATCATGGTCAACAAGGGAAAGAGAAAAGATACGCTCTCACACCTTTTTCAGATCAGCAAGTATCAGTGGACTGCCACTTCGGCAGATAACTGAAGTTCCCATGAAATCAAATTCTAACTTTGCTATGTCCATCTCCATCTCCTCCTTGTCTCTTTCCGCAAGAACGACGACAACACCACCACCAATGCTCTTGTTCGCTATCGATAACTGCTTCAAAAGTGACCCCTGGAACAAGAAAATACTTTAACGCCTACGTGTCATAATCAGTCTCAAAAGCCATGATCAAAGCAGATAATTCCTTCCATCTAGCGAAGGCTACCAAGTGATTTTTGCAGCTATAAGAAACAAAATGTATGACCTGAAAGCTATTATCAAAGTATCTCTTTGCTTTTCTCCAATAAGATCCCTCAAGAAACAAGGTTACTGTCTTACTTGCAATGCCTATTGTTAAGAATTTGCAGATTTTCACTCTACTGAATAATTTAGAAGGTAATGAAAATTAAAAAATTATTCTTTCCTATATAGAGTGGTTTTGCTAAATTTTTTTCCTCTCTTCATCTCTTTACTCATTATTAATAAAGAACCAAAATTATATCAAGCCTTTTTAATATAAAGTACAATAATTTAATAATTCAAACCCATATCAAGCCTATTTACCTGGCCAAAAGCACCATTACAAAAGTATTTCATTCTACTTAGCATGTAGGAAAAGAATCAAGCAGACAGAAAGTTCAGTTAGCAGCTGCAAATGCACTAACTAGAAATAAAATGTATTCCTATAAACAGACTATCATCTATGAAGAATAAATCTCGCTAACAACTTAGATTATATTATTGACAAGACAAGGGAAGATTTAAGTCCAACAGCACAACGTTGTTGTGCAGCCATGCAGGTATATGTGTGGCTGTAAATATTTAAATCCAACGATTCATTACTGTCCAATATGTTTGGATCAAATGGAATGTAAAAAAGATAGAGCTGGATTGAACTTTCTATAGATCATATTGATCAATTGGATTTCGAATGGATTATAGATTACCCATAGCCGATATCTAATGTATGTCCATCCAGATTTAATTTTTCTACCTTTTCTGCCCAAATATAGAGCAAAAGCCAGATAATACTTCAAAAACTCACAACACTTTAAGCAATATGCTAGACTTACCAATTTATCACTCCATCCAAGAACAAGAATGTGATTACTTTCAATCACCTCACTCTTTCCTTTCCTCAAAGAATCCACTTTTTCTGAAATAGCATCTGAAACAAGCCCCAGCATCATAGCAAATATGAGCATGCCTCCTGAGCTTATCAGAACTGAAACTATCCTTGGCCCTGCACCAACCATATCAGCATGGTTTCCAGAGTCTGCTATGAAGCTCCAAGAAAGCCAAATAGCTTCAGTAAAGCTGCCATCACCAACCGCATAAAGTGCCAATCCTCCATATCCAATTAGAAAGAGAGTGGAAAAAAGAAGTGCAAGCAGCTTTGCATAAGGGTAAACTGAGAAGCACACATCCACCACATAAGCAATCCTTTTCTTCAGTGGAACCTCCTTTTTGGTATATTTCCTCTTCAAGAGATCAATTATTCTCGGTAGATAGTCAAGATATTTGTACAATGCAAAAGGAATAACGAGGATGAACACCACCATGTATAGAGCAACTGTTCTACTGTCAGCATTACCAAAATACGCTAATGAATTAACTTCTTCAAGCTCCATGATACCAGCACTGGCAAGATCAACATGGCTACAAACTCTACGAAGACTAATATTCTCCTCCTGCAAATATATCAATCCTCACCTTCAGCTTATGGATTGAGAACCAACTATATGATTACAACTGAGACCAAAATTTGAGTACAAGTTGAGTGGATAATATTCTTGTTTCTTAAAACAAGCAGTGGTTCTTCTTGTTTTATTTTAATTTTGGGAACGTAGTATTTGGGTTCTTTTAATAAGAAGCAACTGAAAACTATATGTGAACAAAGAAGACAAGTGTGAAAAGAATTCCCAATTTTAACAGTGTTCATAGAGAGCATACCTGAAGTTTAGAGACTTCATTCCGCAAATATAATGTGTGAGATACAGATAATGTACAAACAAACTTAAGCTGCAATAAATGGAAATAATTGATCAACATATCAAAAAGAACCAAAAACCTAATGCATTGAGATCAGAAAGGTTTATAGCAAAAGGAGATTGGATGGGCATTCATTGTCCAAAAATAAAAGAGATTGGATGGGCAAAAAATTCCCATTACTATCATACTATGTACTCTCTATGTCCAATTGATATAACATTCTTTCCTCTTTTGGACATCTCAAGATGTTTGACATCATTCATCTGTATAAACCTTCCTACTTTAAAAAATTCAAATACATATTATGCAAATTTTAAACATCAAGATAAAGATCTTTAACAAACCAACTTGTCAACAATTACTTTTTAATTGTTTTTCCAGCATCACAAACATAACATATAGAACTCAAAATTAACATTTCAACAACTGGATCCAGTCAAACACAGGGTTATAAAATGGGACGGGGAGAGTATTGCACCAATATGTAATATTTTATTAGCTCCCTTAAAATTTTAACCAAAAGCAATCAATCGCAAATTTCACATTCTCTGGATATCTTGGCTTTTAAATTTCCCCGCTGACTTAGAAATGGAACAGAAACAGAAACGGGAATTAGAATGGGAAAAGCATAAAGATACCGACCAGAAATAGAATCCACGAATATCTATGACCAGAAGCTCTTCGATCATTGGAGAAGTTAGCTGAAGTGGACCCTGATAAAGCCGAAGAAGCTGAACTTGAGACTTGAATTGACAAAGCATTCAAATCTTTCTCAGCTTTTAGCTTGGGCTTGGGCTTGGGCTTGGGTTTGGGCTTCATCTTTGACTCCACCTTAGCTCCGCCCTCTTCACAACTCAAATTGGAAGGCATAGACTCGCTACGAGCCGGTAATTTAGACTGATTCCTCTGGGATTTCGAAGTTGACTTGACGTTGACTCTACTCCTAGTAGTATGCGGTCCAAGAAAAGAGGGGTAAACGTAGTCACGATCGCCAAATCCAAAACTTGCATCATTACTAGCGGAAGTGGTATAAGATTCAGAGGAGAAGCGAGAGGAGGATGGCGGAGTGGAAGAGACACGGCGAACAGCAGGGAAAAGTGGGTCGGGGGTTGTGTTGCTGGCAACGATTTTGGATTTCTTGAGCAACGGAGGTCTCTCCGGGTTGTTAGGGTTCGGATTGGGATTGGAATTTGGAGCTCCACTTTTGTCGGGCATTGTACGGATTGAAGAAGGGCAAAAGTTTACCGGGGAAGAAAACGGAGAGAGAGTATTATGGGTAGAAGTGAAGCGGGGAACTTATGGAATGTGTAGGAGGAGATGGAGAAGCCATGGGAGAATCACATGCATCAAGTGGGAAGACAGGAGGTTATGGTAGTTGTAGTTTTTTTTTTAAAAAAAAAAATAAGTGGAGCTCGGAGGTTAATTGTTCCTATATTTTGGATAAAAATCAATTCAAATCAAATCAAATTAATTAAATAAATGAATTTTATTTGATTTTAGATTTTAAAAATTGATAGTGTTTAGTTTGAATTTTAATTTGTTTGGAAAAATTGATAAATAACCAAATCTAATCGATAAAATTGATAGTGGAGCTTAAAGCTTAGTTGTCTATCGATTTGGATAAAAATCAAACCAAACTGATTAAATAAGTTGATTTTATTCGAATATTGTTTGATTTTAATTTTTTAAAAATCGATAGTTTGTCTTAGTAATGGATGAACTGACATAATCTATTTAGGAGGAAGTTTCATGGTGTATGTTATTTGCGGATGACATAGTACTGAAAGATTAGTCTCGGGATAAAGTTAATGATAGGTTGTAGGTTTGAAGATATGCTTTGAAATTCAAAGGGTTCAAATTGAGTAGGACCAAAACAAAATACTTAGAGTGCAAATTCAGTGTTGCGAGGATGAAGCAGAACATTAAAGTGAGGCTTATCACTCAATCTATTTCCGAGAGAGATAACTTTAAATATCTTGGGTTCATTATCCAGAGCAGTGGTGATATCGATGATGATGTCACACATCATATTGGGGAAACCTGAACGAAATAGCGGCTTGCATTTGGAGTATTGTGTAATAAGAAGATACTACCTAAACTTAAAGGTAAGTTTTACAAAATGATGGTTAGACCGTCTATATGGGGTGGAGTGTTGGTCAATCAAAAACTCGCATATTCCAAAGATACAGGTTTGCGGAGATGAGGATGTTGAGATAGATGTGTGGACATACCATGGGGGATAAGATTAGGAATGAGATCATCTGGGGAAGTTAGAAGTGGCCTTTGTGGCAGATAAAATGAGAGAAGTGAGACTGCGGTGGTTTGGGCATGTGCAGCGAAGAAGTGTTGACGCTCATATTAGGAGATGCGAGAGGTTGAATGTAAAGGTTACGCGGAGGGGTAGAGGTAAACTGAAAAAATATTGGTGGAAGTGATTAAATAGGATATGACGCAACTTTATATCACCGAGGATATGACCTTAGATAGAAAGGGGTGGAGGTCACGTATTACGATAGAAGGTTAGATGGTTGGTAGGGGTAGGATGATGTTGTTGACACCCAATTTTGATCGACCTCAACCCCTTTTAGATTGTCATTTAGTTAAAATAAATATATATTTTTTGAAACTTTTTAAAATAAATGAGTTTATTTCAAATTTTATCCTATAATTACGTATTTCAAATACTTTCCAAAAATAAATAAATAAATAATAAACGTATTTCATTTTTGTTAC
>JBCEWC010009213.1:0-19006 GCA_038996855.1 Solanum aculeatissimum
TATCCAAAAACATATATTCCTTACATAACATGCCACAGTATGTACATCATGGAGGATGTGAAGCACGGGGTCTCACACCCAGGTGGTCCGTCGGGGTTGAATATGGCATGGTAATATTGTATGGACCAAGGAACAAGAAATAAGCGATTTGAATAGTTTCTCGTGGGTGTTAGCCCACGGTTCCTGACGCTACCTGGGGCTCAGAGCTAATTTTCACAAAAAATTATACCGAGGGGTGTGTAAAGAGTCGGGGAAGAGGCACAGGTGGCCCTCCGGGGTTGGATATGGCCTGATAGTATTTTATGGGCCAAGGAATAAAAAACAGGTAATGACAGTTTTTCATAGTTGTTAGCCCACGGTTCCTAGCGCTGCTCGGGGCTTGGGTCCACTTTTCCCAAATTATACAGAGGGGTCTGTAACGAGCCAGGCAAGAGGCCCACGTGGCCCGACGAGGTTTTATATGGCCTGGTAGTATTGTATGGTCCAAGGAACAAGAAAGAGGTGATTTGGGCAGTTGTTCGTGGGTGTTAGCCTATAGTTCCTGGCGTTTCCCGGGGCTCGGGGCCAACTTTCCTAAAATATTATACCGAGAGGTCTGTAACGATCCTGGAAAGAGACCAGGTGTCCCGCCAGAATTAGATATGGTCTGATAGTATTTTATGGAACAAGGAACAAAAAACAGATGATTTGGGTTGTGTTTTGTGGGTGTTAGCCCACGTTCCTGGCGCTGCCCGGGGCACGGGGCCAACATTCCTAAAATATTATAATGAGGGGTCTGTAACGAGCCATGAAAGAGACCCAGATGGCTTGCCTGGGTTGGATATGGCCTGGTAGTATATTATGGGCCAAGGAACAAGAAACATTTGATTTGGACAGTTTTTCATGGGTGCTAGCCCTCAGTTTCTAGCGTTACCCGGGGCTCGGGGGAATACTTTCCAAAATATTATACCGAGGGGTCTGTAACGATCTAGACAAGAGGTCCAGGTGGCTCTCCGGGATTGGATATGGCCTGGTAGTATTTTATGGGCCAAGGAACAAGAAATAGGTGATTTGAGTATTTTTTTCGTGGGTTTTTTCCTACGGTTCCTGTTACTGCCTATGGCTCTGGGCCAACTTTCGCAAAAAATTATAGAAAGGGGTTTGTGAAGAAACAGACAAGAGGCATATGCATCCTACCAAGGTTGGATATGGCCTGGTAGTATTATATGGGCCAAGGAACAAAGAATAGGCAATTTGGACAGTTTTTCATGGGTGTTAGCCCATGGTTTCTGGCACTGTCCGGGCTCAGGGCCAACGTTACCAAAAGATAATGTCGAGGGGTCTGTAACGAGCCAGGCAAAAGGCCCAGGTGGCCCACCGGGGTTGGATATGGCTTGGTAGTATTTTATTGGCCAAGGAATAAGAAAAAAGTGAATTGAGCAATTTTTCGTGGGTGTTAGCCCACAGTTCCTGACGCTACACGGGGCTCATGGTCAACGTTCCCAAAAATTATATCAAGGGGTCTGTAATGAGCTATCCAAGAAACACAAGTGGCCCTCCGGGGTTGGATATGGCCTGGTAGTATTTTATGGTCCAAGAACAAGAAACAGGCAATTTGGGTAGTTTTTCAGGGGTGTTAGCCCACGGTTCCTAGTGTTGCCCGGGGCTCGGGGCAAACTTTTCCAAAATATTATACCGCGGAGTCTGTAACGAGCTAGGCAAGAGGCCCAGGTGGCCCCCCGAGGTTGGGTATGACCTGATAGTAATTTATGGGCCAAGGAAAATAAAACAGGCAATTTGGGCTTTTTTCCTAGGTGTTAGCCTACGGTTCCCGGTGTTGTCCGTGGCTCAGGGCAAACTTGCCAAAAATATTATATCAAGGGGTCTGTAACGAGACAGGCAAAAGGCCCATGTGGCCCACCGACGTAGGATATGGTCTGATAGTATTTTATGTGCTAAGGAATAAGAAATAGGTAATTTGAATAATTTTTCATGGGTGTTAGCCCATGATTTCTGGCGCTGCCCGTGGATCGGGGCCAACTTTTCCAAACAAATATACCTAGGAGTCTGTAATGAGCCAGGAAAAAGACCCAGGTGTTCCTCCGGGGTTGGATATGGCCTGGTAGTATTTTATGGGCCAAGGAATAAGAAACAAGTAATTTGGGTAGTTTTTCGTGAGTGTTAGCCCACGATTCCTGGCGCTGCCTGGGGCTCGAGGCCAACTTTCCAAAAATATTATACCGAGGGCTCTGTAATGAGCCAGGAAAGAGGCCCAAGTGGCCTGCCAGGGTTGGATATGGTCTGGTAGTATTTTATGGGTCAGGGAACAAGCAACAGGCGATTTAGACAGTTTTTCGTGGGTATTAGCCCACGATCTTGGTTTTGCCCGGGGCTCGAGGCCAACTATCCCAAAACATTATATCGAGAGGTCTGTAATTATCCAGGGAAGAGGCCCAGGTGGTCCGCCGTGGTTGAATATAGCCTGGTAGTATTTTATGGGACAAAGAACTAGAAATAGATGATTTGGACAGTTTTTCGTGTGTGTTACACCATGATTCCTGGCGCTGCCCGGGACTCAGGGCCAATATTCCTAAAAGAATATACCGAGGAGTCTATAACGAGCCAGACAAGAGGCCCAGGTGGCCTATCAAAATTGTATATGTCCTAGTAGTACTTTATAGGCCAAAAAATAAGAAATAAACAATTTGGGCTCTTTTTTGTAGGTGTTAGCCCACGGTTCCTGGCGCTGCCCAGGGTTCGGGGCTAACTTTCCTAGAAAATTATACGGAGGGGTCTACAACAAGAAGGGCAAGAGGCCCAAGTTTCCCGCCGGGGTTGGATTGGGCCTGGTAGTATTTTATGGGCCAAGGAACAAGAAACAGGCAATTTAGGCAGTTTTTCGTGGGTGTTAGCCCACGGTTCCTAGCACTGTCTGGGACTTGGGGACAATTTTTCTAAAATATTATATCGAGAGGTATATAACAAGAAAGAAAAGAGGCCTAGGCGGCCCGTCGGGGTTTTATATGTCCTGGTAGTATTTTATGGGTGAAGGAACAAGAAACATGCGATTTGGGCAGTTTTTCTTGGGTGTTAGCCAATGATTCCTGGCATTGCCCACGGCTCGGGGCCAGCTTTCCCAAAGAATTATTCCGAGGGTTCTGTAACGAGCCAGGAAAGAGGCCCATGTGGCCCGCCGGGGTTGGATATGACCTGGTAGTATTTTAAGGGCCAAGGAACAAGAAACAGGCGATTTGGACAGTTTTTCGAGGGTATTAGCCCACGGTTCCTGGCACTACCCGGGTCTTGGGCCAAATTTCACAAAACATTATACCGAGGGGTCTGTTACAAGCTAGGCAAGACGCCCACGAGGCCCACTGGGTTTGATATGGTCTGATAGTATTTTATGGGCCAAGGAACAAGAAACAGGCTATTTGGACAGTATTTCATGGGTGTTAGCCCACGGTTCCTGGCATTGCCTGGGGATGGGGGCCAACTTTCCCAAAACATTATACCCAGAGTTCTTTAACGAGTCACTCAAGAGGCCTAGGTGGCCCATCGGGGTTTGATATGGCCTGGTAGTATTTTATGGGCCAAAGAACAAAAAACAGGTGATTTGGACAGTTTTTCGTGGGTGTTACACCACGGTTCCTGGTGCTGCTCGGGGCCCGGGGCCAACTTTGTCAAAATATTATATCGAGGGATCTGTAACGAGAAAGATAAGAAGCCCTTGTGGCCCGCCAAAGTTGGATATGGCTTGGTAGTATTTTAAGGGCCAAGAAACAAGAAACAGGGGATTTGGGCTATTTTTTGTGGGTGTTAGCATACGGTTCCTGGCGCTGCCCGGATATCAGGGCTAACTTTCCCAAAATATTATACCAAAGGGTATGTAATGAGCCATACAAGAGGACCACGTGGCCCGCCAAAGTTGTATATGACCTGGTAGTATTATATGGGCCAAGGAAAAATAAATAGGTAATTTTGGTTGTTTTTCGTAGGTGTTAGCATATGATTCCTGGCGCTGCCCGAGGCTCAGGATTAACTTTCAAAAAACATTATACCAAGGGGTCTTTAATGAGCCAGGAAAGAGGCTCAGGTGGCCCGCCGGGGTTTGATATGACCTGTTAGTATTTTATGGACCAAGGAACAAGAAACAAGCGATTGGGGTTGTTTTTCGTGGGTGTTAACACACGGTTCTTGGCGCTGCAAAGGGCTCAGGGACAACTTTTACAAAAAATTATACCAAGGGGTCTTTAATGAGCTAGAAAAGAGGCCCAGGTGGCCCGCCGAGGTTGGATATGACCTGGTAGTATTTTATGGGCCAAGGAATAAGAAACAGCGCGACTTGGGTAGTTTTTCATGGATGTTACCCCACAGTTCCTAGCACTGCTCGGGGCTCAGGGCCAACTTTCCCAAAATATTATATCGAGGGGTCTGTAACGAGCAAGGCAAGAGGCCCAGGTAGCCCATCGGGGTTGAATATGGTTTGGTAGTATTTTATGGGCCAAGGAATAAGCAATAAGTGATTTGGGAAGTTTTTCGTGGGTGTTAATCCACGGTTCCTGGGGTTGCCTCGGGCTCAGGGCCAACTTTCCCAAAATATTATACGGAGAGATCTGTAACAAGCCAGGCAAGAGGCCTAGGTGGATCTCCATGGTTGGATTTTGTCTGGTAGTATTTTATGGGCCAAGGAACAAGAAACAAGTGATTTGGATAGTTTTTATTGGATGTTAGCCCACGATTCCATGCGCTGCTCGGAGCTCGGGGTCAAATTTCCCAAAATATTATATCTAGGGGTCTGTAATGAGCCAGACAAGAGGCCCAGGTGGTCCGCCGAGATTGGATATGGCCTGGTAGTATTTTATGGTCCAAGGAACGAGAAACATGTAATTTGGACAATGTTTCGTGGGTGTTTGCCCATGATTCTTGGTGTAGCCCGGGGTTCGAGACTAACTTTTCCAAAAATGTATATCGAGGGAGTCTGTAACAAGCCAGAAAAGAGGCCTAGGTAGCCCACTTGGGTTGGATTTGGCCTGGTAGTATTTTATGGGCCAAGGAACAAGAAACAAGCGATTTAGACAATTATTTGTAGGTGTTAGCCCACGGTTCCTGGCGCTGCCCGTGGCTCGGGGTTAATTTTTCCAAAATATTATACCGAAGGGTTTGTAACGAATCAGGATAGAGGCCCAGGTCGCTCGCCAGGGTTTGATATGGCCTAGTAGCATTTTATGGGCCAAGGAACAATAAATAGGCGATTTGGACAGTTTTTCGTGGGTGTTAGCCCACGGTTCCTAGCGTTGCCTGGGGTTTGGAGCCAACTTTTCAAAATATTATACCGAAAGGTCTGTAACGAGCCAGGAAAGAGGCTTAGGTGGCTCATCGGGGTTGGATATGGCCAAGTCGTATTTTATGGGCCAAGGAATAACAAATAGGCAATTTGGGTAGTTTTTTGTGGGTATTAGCCCACGGTTCCTAGCGCTACCCGGGGCACGACGAAAACTTTCCCAAAAGAATATACCGAGGGGTCTGTAACGAGCCAGGCAAGAGGGCTAGGTGGCCCGCCGGGGCTGGATATAGCCTGTTAGTATTTTATGCGCCAAGGAATAAGAAATAGGTCTATTGGGCAGTTTTTCAATGGTGTTAGTCCACGATTCCTAGCGCTGCTTGGGGATCGGGGCTAACATTCTCAAAACATTATACCTATTGGTCAGTAATGAGCCAGGCTAGAGGCCCAGGTGGCTCACCAAAGTTGGATATGGTCTGGTAGTATTTTATGGGCCAAGGAACAAGAAATATACAATTTGGGCAGTTTTTCATGGGTGTTTGCCCACGGTTCCTGGCGCTGCCCAGGGCTCGGGGCCAATTTCCAAAAACTATTATACTGAGGGGTCTATAACGAGTAAGGCAAGAGGCCCAGGTGTCCCACTCGGGTTGGATATGGACTGGTAATATTTTGTGAGCCAAGGAACAAGAAACAGGTGATTTGGATAGTTTTTTGTAGGTGTTAGCGCACGGTTCCAGGCTCTGTCCATGGCTTGGGGACAAGTTTCCCAAAAACATATACCAAGGGGCCTACAACGAGCCAGGAAAGAGGCCTAAGTGGCCCGCCGGGATTGGATATGGCCTGGTAGTATTTTATGGGCCAAGGAACAAGAAACATGCAATTTGGGTAGTGTTTTTTGGGTGTTAGCCTACGGTTCCTGGCGTTGTCTAGTGCTTGGGGCTAACTTTCCCTAATAATTATACCGAGGGGTCTGTAACGAGCCAGAGAAGAGGCCCAGGTGGCCCACCAGTGTTAGATATGGTCTGGTGGTATTTTATGTGCCAAGGAACAAACAATAGATGATTTGGGTAGTTTTTCGTGGGTATTAGTCCACAATTCGTGGAGCTGCCCGGGGCTCGAGGCCAACTTTTCCAAAACGATATATCGTGGGGTCTGTAACGAATAAGTCAAGAGGCCCATGTGGCCCACTATGGTTGGATATGTCCTAGTATGATTTTATGGGCCAAAGAACAAGAAATATGCGATTTGGGCAGTTTTTCGTGTGTGTTTGCCCACGGATCCTGGCGCTGCCCAGAGCTCGGGGCCAACTTCCTTTAAAAATATTATACTGAAGGGTCTATAACGAGCAAGGCAGGAGGCCCAGGTGGCCCGCCGGGGTTGGATATGGTCTGGTAGTATTTTGTGGGCCAAGGAACAAGAAACAAGCGAATTGGGTAGTTTTGCGTAGGTGTTAGCCCACGGTTCCTGGCGCTGCCCAGGGCTTGGGGCCAAGTTTTTCAAAAACTTATACCGAGGGGTCTATAACGAGCCAGGCAAGAGGCCCAGGTGACCTGCCGGGGTGGGATATGGTCTGATAGTATTTTATTGACCAAGGAACAAGAAATAGGTGATTTGGGCAGTTTTTCCTGGATGTTAGCTCACGATTTCTAGCATTGCTTGGGGCTCGGGGCCAACTTTTCTAAAATTTAATACCGAGGGGTCTGTAACGAGCCAGACAAGAGGCCAAGGTGTCCCGCTGGGGTTATATATGGCCTGGGTAGTATTTTATAGGCCAAGGAACAAGAAACAAGAACCAAACAATTTGGGAAATTTTTTATGGGTTTTTTCCCAAGGTTCCTGGCACTACCCGGGGCTCGGGGCCAACTTTCTTAAAATATTATAACGAGGGGTCTGTAATGAGCCAGGCAACAGGCTCGGGAGGCCCGCGCGGGGTTAAATTTGGTCTAGTAGTATTTTATGGGCCAAGGAAAATGAAAACAGGCTATTTGGGTAGATTTTCGTAAGTGATAGCCCACAGTTCTAGGCACTGCTCAGAGCTTGGGGCCAACTTTTCCAAAATATTATACCAAGGGTTCTATAACAAGACAGGAAAGTGGCCTAGGTAGATGGTCGGGGTTAGATATGGCCTCGTAGTATTTTATAGTCCAAGGAACAAGAAACAAGCAATTTGGGCAGTTTGTTGTGGGTGTTAGACCAAGGTTCTTGGCGCTACCTGGGGTTCGGGGCCAACTTTCCTAAAAACTTATAATGAGGGGTCTGTAACAAGCTAGGCAACAGGATCAGGTGGCCCGCCGGGGTTGAATTTGGTCTGGTAGTATTTTATGGGCCAAGAAAAATAAAAACAGGCGATTTGGGCAGTTGTTTATGGGTGTTAGTCCACTGTTCCTAGCACTGCCTGGGGCTCGGGCAAACTTTTCCCAACAAATATACCGAGGGGTCTGTAACGAGTCAGGAAAGAGGCCCTGGTGGCCCGCTGGGTTGGATATGTCTTGGTAGTATTTTATGGTCAAGGAATAAGAAATAGGCAATTTGGGTAATATTTCGTGGGTATTAGCCCACGGTTACTGGTGCTGCCCGGATTTCAGAGCCAACATTCCCAAAAGGTTATATCGAGGGGTCTGTAACAAGCCAGGCAAGAGGACCAGGTGACCCACCGGGTTTGGATATGGTCTGGTAGTATTTTATGTGCTAAGGAACAAGAAAAAGGCAATTTGGGTAGTTTTTCGTGGGTGTTAGCCCACGGTTCCTGACGTTGCCCAGGGCTCGGGGTTAACTTTTCCAAAATAATATACCAAGGGTTCTGTAACAAGCCAGGTAAGAGGCCCAGGTGGCCCTCCGGGGTTGGATATGACCTGGTAGTATTTTATGCGCCAAGTAACTAGAAACAAGTGATTAGGGATATTATTTTTGGTTGTTAGCCCATAGTTTCTGGCGCTACCCGGGGCTTGAACCAATTTTCCAAAAATTTTGTATCGAGGGATCTGTAACGAGCCAGGCAAGAGGCGTAGGTAGCCTATGGGGTTCGATCTAGCTTGGTAGCATTTTATAGATCACGGAACAAGAAATAGGCGATTTGGATAGTTTTTTGTGGGTGTTAGCCCACGATTCCTGGCATTGCCCAGGGCTCGCGGCCAACTTTCCCAAAAACTTATATCGAGGGATCTATAACAATCCAGGCAAGAGGCCTTGGTGGCTTTCCGGGGTTGGATATGGTTTGGTAGTATTTTATGGGCCAAGGAACTAGAAATAAGCAATTTGGACAGTTTTTATTGGGTGTTAGCCCACGATTCCAGGCGCTGCCCGGATCTCGGGGCCAAATTTCCCAAAAACTTATATTGAGGGGACTGTAATGAGCCAGACAAGAGGACCAGGTGGCACGTCGGGGTTGAATATGGCCTGATAGTATTTTATGGTCCAAGGAACAAGAAACATCCAATTTGGACAGTTTTTCATAGGCGTTTGCCTATAATTCTTGGCGCTGCCCGGGTTTCGGGGTCAACTTTCCTAAAATATTATATCGAGGGGGTTGTAACAAGCCAATAAAGAGGCCTAGGTAGCCCGCTGGAGTTGATTTTGGCATGGTAGAATTTTATGGGCCGAGGAACAAAAAATATGCGATTTGGGCAATTTTTAGTGTGTGTTCGCCCAAGGTTCCTGGCGCTGCATGGGGCTCGGGGAAAACTTCTCAAAATATTATACAAAGAGGTCTGTAATGAGCCAGGCAAGAGGCACAGGTGGCCATCCGTGGTTGAATATGGCCTGTTAGCATTTTATGGGCCAAAGAACAAGAAACATGTGATTTGGGAAGTTTTTCGTAGATGTTAGCCCGTGGTTCTTGGGGCTGCCCGGGGCTTGGGGCAAACATTCCCAAAATATTATACCAAGGAGACTGTAACAAGAGAGGCAAGAGGCCCAGGTGGCCCGCCAGGATTGGATATGACATGGTAGTATTTTATGAGCCAAGGAACAATAAATAGACAATTTTGACTGTTTTTCGTTGGTTTTAGCCCACGGTTCCTGGCGCTGCCCGGAGCTCGGGGAAAACTTTCCCTAAAAAATATACCGAGGGGTCTATAACTAGTCAAGCAAGAGGCCTTGGTGGCCCGCTGGGGTTGGATATGGCCTGGTAGTATTTTATAGGCCAAGGAATAAGAAATAGACGATTTGGGATATTTTTTATAGGTGTTAGCCCATGGTTTCAGGCGCTGCCCAGAGCACAGAGCTAACATTCACAAAAGATTATACCGCGGGGTCTGTAACGAGCTAAGAAAGAGGCCTAGGTAGACCGCTGAGATTGGATACTGTTTGGTGGTATTTTATTGGCCAAGGAACAAGAAACATACAATTTGGACAGTTTTTCGTGGGTGTTAGCCCACGGTTCCTGGCGCTGCCAGGGGTTCGGGGATAACTTTCCTAAAAATTTATATTGAGGGGTCTATAACGAGCGAAGAAATAGACCTAGGTGGCCCACCGGGGTTGGATATGGCCTGGTAGTATTTTATGAACCAAGGAACAAGAAACAGGCGATTTGGATAGTTTTTCGTGGGTGTTAGCACATGGTTCCTGGCGCTGCCCGGGGCTCGGAGCCAACTTTCCCAAACAATTATATTGAGAGTTCTGTAATGAGCCGGGAAAGAGGCCCAGGTGGCCCTTCGGGGTTGGATATGACCTTGTAGTATTTTATGAGCCGAGGAACAAGAAACAAGTAATTTGGCAGTTTTACGTGGGTGTTAGCCCACGGTTCCTGACGCTGCCCGGGGCTCGTAGACGACTTTCCCAAACAATTATACCGAGGGGTCCATAACGAGCAAGGAAAGAGTCTCAAGTGGCCAGACAGGGTTGGAGATGGCCTAGTAGGATTTTATGGCCAAGGAACAGGAAATAGACAATTTGGACAGTTCTTCGTGGGTGTTAACCCATGGTTCTTGGTGCTTCCTGGGGCTCTGGGCCAACATTCTCAAAATATTATACCGAGGAATTCGTAACGATCCAGTCGAGAAACCTAGGTGGCCCGGTGGGGTTGGAGATGGCCTGATAGGATTTTATGGGCCAAGGAACAAGAAATAGTTGATTTTGGTAGTTTTTTGTGGGTGTTAGCCCACGGTTCCTTGCGCTGCCCAATGTTCGGGGCCAACTTTCCCAAAACAATATATCGAGCATTCTATAATGAGCTAGGCAAGAGGCCTAGGTAGCCCGATGGAGTTGGAGATAGCCTGGTAGGATTTTCTAGGCCAAGGAACAGGAAACAAGCAATTTGGGCAGTTTTTCGTGGGTTTTAGCCCATGATTCTTGGGGCTGCCCGGAGCCAATTTTCCCAAAACATTATACCTAAGGATCTGTAATGATCCATTCAAGAGGCCTAGGTGGCCCGACGGGGTTTGATATGGCCTAGTAGGATTTTATGGACCAAGGAATAGGAATTAGGCTATTTGGGCAGTTTTTTTATGGGTGTTAGCCCACGATTCCTGGTGCTCCTCGAGATTCGGGGCCAACTTTCTCAAAATATTATACCAAGGAGTCCTTAAAAAGTCATAAAAGAGGCTCAGGTGGCCTGACGGGGTTTGAGATGGCCTGGGAGGAATTTATGGGCCAAGGAACACAAAACAAGTGATTTCAGTAGTTGTTCGTGGGTGTTAGCCCATGGTTCCTGGTGTTGCCCGGGGCTCGGGGCTAACTATCCAAAACATTTATACCGAGGGGTTCGTAATGAGCCAAGCAAGAGGTTAGGTGGCCCGGCGGGGTTGGAGATGTCCTAATAGGATTTTATTAGCTAAGGAACAGGAAATGGCGATTTGGGCAGAATTTTGTGGGTGTTAGCCCACTGTTCCAGGAGATGCTTGGGGCCCAGGGCCAACTTTTCCAAAACAATTATACTGATGGTTCCCTAAAGAGTCAAGCAAGAGGCCCAGGTGGTCCGAAGATATTGGAGATGACCTGGTAGGATTTTATGGGCCAAGGAATAAGAAATAGGCGATTTTGGTAGGTTTTCATAGGTGTTAGCCCATGGTTCATGGCGTTGCTCGGGGATCGGGGCCAACTTTCTTGAAACATTATACCAAGGGGTCTGTAACAAGCTAGGAAGAAGTCCTAGGTAGCCCGACGAGGTTGTAGATGGTCTGGTAGGATTTTATGGGCCAAGGAAAAGGTAATAGGCGATTTTGGCAGTTTTATTGGGTGTTAGCCATTGGTTCCAGGAATTGTCCGAGGCTCGGGGCCAACTTTTCCAAAACGATATACCAAGGGGTTCGTAACAAGCCACGCAATAGGCCCAAGTGGCCCGATGGGGTTAGAGATAGCCTAGTAGGATTTTATGGGCCAAGGAACAGGAAACATGTGATTTCAACAGTTTTTCATTGGTGTTAGCCCATGGTTCCTGGCAGTGCCCGAGGGGTCCGTAACGTGTTAGGCAAGAGGCCCAGGTGGTCGAGAGGAGTTGGGGATGACTTGGTAGGATTTTATGGGCCAAAGAACAGGAAGCAGACGATTTGGGAAGTTCTTCGTAGGTGTTAGCCCATGGTTCCTGGCGCTTCCTGGGGCCAACTTTCCAAAATATATATACCGAGGGGTCCGTAATGATCCAGGAATGAGGTCGAGGTTTCCTGGAAGGGTTGGAGATGGCCTGGTAGGATTTTATGTGCCAAAAAATAGGAAACAAACAATTTAGGGAGTTTTTCATGGGTATTAGCCCACGGTTCCTGGTGCTACTCGGGGATTGGGGCTAACTTTCCCAAAAGAATTATATCAAAGGGTCCGTAACAAGCCAATTAAGAGGACCAGGTGTCTTGGCGGGGTTGAGATGGCCTGGTAGGATTTTATGGGCCAAGGAACAGGAAACAGACGATTTGGACAGTTTTTGGTGGGTGTTAGCCAATGGTTCCTGGCGCTACCCAGGCCTCGCAGCCAACTTTCCAGAAATATTGTACCGAGGGATCTGGAACGAGCCAACCAATAGGCCCAACTGGCCCGGTCGGATTGGAGATGGTCTGGTAGGATTTTATGAACCAAGAAACAGAGAAAGGTGATTTGGGCAGTTTTTTGTGGGTGCTAGCCCACAGTTTCAAGCTCTGCCCCGAGCTCAGGGCCAAATTTCCAAAAAATATATATTGAGGGGTCCTTTACGAGCTAGGCAAGAGGCCTAGGTATCCTGGCGAGGTTAGAGATGGCCTGGTAGGATTTTATGGGCTAAGGAACAGGAAATAAGTGATTTGGGTAATTTTTAATGGGGTGTTAGCTCACAGTTCCTGGCGCTGCCCGGGGCTCGGGGCCAACTTACTCAAAATATTATATTGAGGGGTTCGTAATGATCCAGGAAAGTGGTCCAGGTGGCCCAGCGGGGTTGGAGATGGCCTAGTACGATTTTATAGGCCAAGGAACAGGAAATAGGGGATTTAGGAAAATTTTCATGGCTTTTAGCCCACGATTTCTGGCGCTGTCGGGGGCTCGGGGCCAACATTCTTGAGATATTATACGGAGTGATCTATAATGAGATAGGAAAAAGGGTCAGGTGGCCCAACGGGGTTGGAGATGGCCTGGTAGGATTTTATGGCCCAAGGAACAGGTAACAGGCGATTTGGGCAGTGTTTCAGAGGTGTTAGCCATGGTTCCTGACGCAGCCCGAGGCTCAGGCTAAATTTCCCAAAATATTATACCAAGGAGTCTGTAACGAGCCAAGCAAGAGGCCCTAGTGTCCTGACGGGGTTGTAGATGGCCTGGTAGGATTTTATGGGCCAAGGAATAGGAAAAAAACAATTTGGGCAGTTTTTCGTGGGTGTTAGCCGATGATTTTTGGCGATGCCCGGGGCTAAATTTTCCAAATATTATACCGAAGGGTACGTAACGAGCCAGGCAAGAGGCCTAGGGACCCTGGCGGGGTTGGAGATGTCCTGGTAGGATATTTTGGGCCAGAGAACTAGAAAAGGTCGATTTGGGCAAATTTCCGTGAGGGTCAGCCCACGGTTCCTGATGCTGCCCAAGGCTTAAGGGCTAACTTCACTGAAAAATTATATCGAGGGGTCCGTAATGAGCCAGGAGAGAGGTTCAGGTGGTCCGACGGGGTTGAGATGGTCTGGTAAGATTTTGTAGGCCAAGGAACAGGAAATAAGTGATTTGGGTAATTTTTCATGGGTGTTAGCCCATGGTTCTTGGCGCTGCCCTGGGCTCGAGGCCAACTTTCTTAAAATATCATACCGAAGGGTCTTTAACGAGCAAGGCAAGAGGTCCACAGGTATTTGAGATGGCTTGGTAGGATTTTATGGGCCAAAGAACACGAAATAAGCGATTTGGAGAATTTTTCATGGGAGTTAGCCCACGATTCCTATAAAACTTATATCAAGAGAATCGTAACGAGCTAGGAAAGTGGACCAGGTGGCCCGACGGGGTTGGAGATAGACTGGTATAATTTTATGGGTCAAGGAAAAGGAAATACGCGATTTGGCAGTTTCTCGTGTGTGTTACATCACGATTCCTGGCGCTGCCCGAGGTCAACATTCTAATAAAATTATACCGAGGGGTCTGTAATGAGCAAAGGAAGAGTCCTAGGTGGCGCGGTGGGGTTGGAGATGGCCTGGTGGGATATTTTGGGCCAAAGAACAGGAAGCAGGAGATTTGGGTAGTTTTTTGTGGGTGTTAGACCATGGTTCTTAGCGCTGCCTATGGCTTAGGGCCTACTTTCCCAAAAACTTATACCGAGGGGTCCGTAACAATCAAAGAAAGAGGCCCAGGTGGCGCGATGGTGTTGGAGATGTTCTGGTAGGGGTTTATGGGCCAAGGAAGAGGAAACAGATAATTATTTAGCAATATTTTGTGGGTGTTAGCCCACGGTTCCTGACACTACTCGGGGATCGGGGCCAACTTTCCCTAAATATTATACCAAGGGATTCATAATGAGCCAGTCAAGAGACCTAGGTAGCTTAGTGGGGTTAGAGATATCCTGGTAGGATTTTATGGGCCAAGGAACAGGAAATATGTGATTTGGATAGTTTATCATGGGTGTTAGCCAACGATTCCTGGCGATGCCCGAGGCTCGGGGCCACCTTTCCTGAAAAATTATACTGAGGGGTCTGTAACGAGCCAGTCAAGAGGCCCAGGTGGACCAGTGGTGTTGGAGATGGCCGGTAGGATTTTATGGGCCAAGGAATAGGAAACAAACGATTTGGTTAGTTTTTTGTGGGTGTTAGCCCACGATTTCGGGCGCTACCCGGAGCTCAGGGAAAACTTTCCTAACAAATTATACTGAGGGGTCCATAACGAGACAAAAAAGTGGTCCAGGTAGCCCTACAAGGTTGGAGATGGCCTGGTAGGATTTTATAGCCCAAGGAATAGGAAATAAACAATTTGGGTAGTTTTTCGTGGGTGTTAGTCCACGGTTCTGGCGCTACCCGGGGATCGGGGATAACTTTCCCAAAATATTATACCGAAGGTTCCATAAGGAGTTAGGAAAGAGGCCAAGGTAGCCTGGTAGGGATGAGATGGCATGGTAGGATCTTATGGGACAAGGAACAAGAAACAAGTAATTTGGGTAGGTTTTCGTGGGTGTAAGCCCACAGTTCCTGGCGCTGGTTGAGGCTAAAGGATAACTTTCCCAAAATATTATATTGAAGGGCCCATAACGGGCCAAGTAAGAGGCCTAGATGGCACGGCGGGGTTGGAGATGGCCTGATAGGATTTTATGGGCCAAGGAATGTGAAATAAACAATTTGGGCAATATTTTGTGGGTGTTAGCCCACGGTTCCTGGAACTGCATGGGACACTGGGCCAACTTTCCCTTAAATTTATACCGAGGGATCCTGAAAAGGCCAGTCAAGAGGCCCAGGTAGCTCGGTGGGATTGGAGATAACCTTGTAGTATTTTATGGGTCAAGGAACAGTAAACAGGCGATTTGGGAAGTTTTTCGTGGGTGTTAGTCCATAGTTCCTTGCGCTTCCTGGGTAACATTCCCAAAATATTATACCAAGGGGTCTGTAACGAGCCAGGAGAGTGTCCCAAGTGGCCTGGCGGGGTTGAAAATCGCCTGGTTGGATTTTATTGTCCAAGCAACAAGAAATAGGTGATTTCAATAATATTTCAAGGGTGTTAGCCCATGGTTCCTGGCGCTGCTCGGGTTTCGAGGCTAACTTTCCTAAAACACTATACCGAGGTATCAAGAACGAGTTAGGAATGAGGCCCAGGTAGCCTGGTGGGGTTGGATATCTCCAGGTAGGATTTTATGGGCCACGAAACAGGAAATAGGCGATTTCAATAGTTTTTCTTGGGTGTTAGCACACGGTTCCTGACGCTGCCTGGGACTCACGGCTAACTTTCCTAAAAAATAATACCGAAGGGTCCGTAATGAACTAGGCAAGAGGCCCAGGTATCCTGGCAGGGTTCAAGATGGCCTGATAGGATTTTATGGGCCAAGGAACATGAAACAGGTGATTTGGGCAGTTTTTCGTGGGTATTAGCCCACGGTTCCTGACATTGCCCTGGGTTCAGGGATAACATTTCCAAAAGGTTATACCGAGGGGTCTGTAACAAGTCAGACAAGAGGCCCAGGTGGCACGGCGAGGTTGAAGATGGCCTGGTAGGATTTTATGGTCCAAGGAAAAGGAAACAAGCAATTTGGGTTATTTTGTGTGGATGTTAGCCCACGGTTCCTGGCGCTTCCCGGGGCTCAAAGCCAAATTTCTCAAAACATTATAACGAAAGGTCCGAACAAATCTAGATAAGAAGCACAGGTGACCCGGCGGGGTTGGAGATGGTCTGGTGGGATTTTACATGCCAAGGAATAGGAAGCATGTTATTTGGGTAGTTATTTGTGGGTGTTATCCCCTTGTTCCTGGCGCTGCCCGAGGCTCAGGCCAACTTTCCCAAACAATTATATTGAGGGTCCGTAACAAGTCAGGCAATAGGCCTAGGTGGATTGGCGGGGTTGGAGATGACTTGATAGGATTTTATGGGCCAAGGAGAAGGAATCAAGCAATTTGGGCAGCTTTTCATGGGTGTTAGCCCACGTTTCCTGGAGCTGCCTGGGGCTCGCAACCAACTTTCTTGAAAAATTATACCGAGGGGTCCATAACGAGTCAGGCAAGAGACCCAGGTTGCCCGTTAGGGTTGGAGATGACTTTGTTGGATTTAATAGGCCAGGAAACAAGCAATTTCAGTAGTTTTTCGTAGGTGTTAGCCCACGGTTCCTAGTGATGCCCAGGGCTCGGGATCAACTTTCTCAAAAAATTATATCGAAGGGTCCATAACGAGTCAGGCAAGAGGTCCAGGTGGCCCGATGGGGTTGGAGATTTTCTGGTAGGAGTTTATTGGCCAAGGAATAGGAAATAGACAATTTGGGTAGTTTTTCGTGAGTGTTAGCCCACAGTTCCAGGCATCGCCCGGGCCTTGGGGCCAACTTTCCCAAAGAATTATACCTCGGGGGTCATAACAATCCAGGCAAGAGGCCTAAGTGGCTCGACGGGGTTGGAGATGACCTAGGAGGATTTTATGGGTTAAGGAACAGGAAACAGGCGATTTGGGTAATTTTTCATGGGTGTTAGCCCACGGTTCCTGGCGCTACCTAGGGCTTGGGGCCAACTTTCCCAAAATATTTTACTGAGGGATCTGTAACAAGTCATACAAGAGACCCAGATGGCTCAGCGGGGTTAAAGATGGTCTGGTAGGATTTTATGGATCAAGAAACAGGAAGCAAGCGATTTAGGCAGTTTTTTGTGGTTTAGCCCACGGTTCGTGGCGCTGTCCGAGGTTTGGGACCAAATTTCCAGAAACATTAAATCGAGGGGTCCGCAATGATCCAGGCAAGAGTTCCAGGTGTCCCAGCGGGGTTGGAGATGACCTCGTAGGATTTTATGGGCCAAAGAACCGGAAACAGGCGATTTCAATATTTTTCTGGGTGTTAGCCCACAGTTCCTTGTGCTTCCCAGGGCTCGGGGCTAACTTTCTCAAAATATTATACTGAGGGGTCCGTAATGAGTCAGATAATAGGACCAGGTGGCCCAGCGGGGTTGGAGATGGCCTAATAGGAAATAGGCGATTTCAACAGTTTTTCATGGGTGTTAGCTCACGATTCCTGGCGTTGCCTGGAGCTCAGGGCCAAATTTCCTTAAAATTATACCTAGGGGTCTGTAACGAGCCTTGTAGGATTTTATGGGCCAAGAAAAAGGAAAGAGGCAATTTTGATAGTTTTTTGTGGGTGTTATCCCACAGTTCAAAGCTCTGCCAGGGGCTCAGGGCCAACTATTCTGAAAAATTATACTGAGGGGTTCGTAACGAGCCCCACAGGATGTCCAGGTGGCCCGGCGGGGTTAGAGATCGCCTGGTAGGATTTTATGGGACAAAGAACAGGAAACAAGTGATTTCGATAATTTTTCGTTGGTGTTAGCCCACAGTTTCTGGCGCTGCCCGGGGCTCAGGGCTCGGGGCCAACTTTCTTAAATAATAATAACGAGGGTCCATAATGAGCTCGGCAAGAGGCTCAGGTAGCCCGGTTGGGTTAGAGATCGCCTGGTAAGATTTTATGGGCCATGGAATAGAAAATAAGCGATTTCGACCATTGCATAAAATGTCAATTTGTTCCTTTTTTAGCTCCTTATTTTACTCCCATTATCATTTAAGTTTGTTATTTATATATACTCAAATTAATTCAATTTTTTTTCCATATATCCGTTTATTCTCCTTTTTTGTAATTTTTATTTTTTTCAGATTTGTTCTTCTGTGTTTCAGTGAAAATGAATGATATATTTTCAATTTTAATATAACATGGTGGAAAATGGAACAGTGTAGTATAAACAGATTGTATGCAATTGATATATACCAAAAGATTGAATGCAAAATGATATATAACTAGTTATGTAAAATAGTGTGGCCTTGTATAAAATTTGGTTGGTGTGATTATTTTTTATATTGTATGAAAATAATATATATTGGGTATCCATTTTGTATCTACGTTTCATTATTTAGAACATAATATCTTTCCTCTTAATTTGTGATTTATATGCAAAATGCATATCCAAATGCATATGGTATATATTAACTAATTCTATGTTAATTTAGGTATGCCTTTGATATAGATTTAAACTATATTTAAATATGCATATGACATAAATTTAGACTCTATTTTGGTTATGTAAGTGATATATAATTGGGATATATGTGTGATCAAGTTTATAAATGACTTGTAGTGTATGTGGTGCATGTATTTATAGTATAACCAGATTATATGCAATTGATATATAACAAAATTGTATATAAATTGATATATAAATTGTTATGTAAAGTAGTGTGGCCTTGGTATAGAATTTTGCGGGTATAGGATTATGGGGTTTGGGTTAGAATTTGAAAACTTGGGGGTTCAATCTCTTTTGTTTTCATCACTAGTTTGGGGCTCTTTCTGGGGTAGCTAGGATGTTACTTTTTCTTTTTTTGCATGATGTAAATGGTTTGATTTAGATTTGGGATGATGATGAACACTGAATTTTTTTTTCCCGATGGTAGACTGAACAATGTGGCAAAAGGTGGGAGATGGAGAGACTAATTTCCATGAGAAGTCTTGCACAAAAAAGAGGGATAATTATAATGAGTGAGAAAAATATTGTTGATTGACACATTAAAAAAGAAGTTGAATATTCCAAGAATAAAACTCCTTAATTGTAGTATTACATTGTTATTATTTTGTTTTTGGTAAATATTTAATTTTATATATATATATAGATAGATTTTATATATTTTAAATTGTATATGAATATTATTTAAAAATAAAGATAA
>JBCEWC010009214.1:0-19002 GCA_038996855.1 Solanum aculeatissimum
ATTTACTTTCTTTTGTCTTGAGGGTGAGCCTCAACCCTGTCGATGCCCCGCTCATCCTTGTAGAGGCTTGTTGGACAAATCTATACTCTTGTACATTGGCTTGTATGTTGAACATTTGGTTATGTAATACGATGCTATTTAGTTTTGATTATGATCATGCTCTCTTGTTATGCTTATGACTTGAATGATGGGTATTGTGAATGAATATGTGCTTATATGGTAAGTCCCATAATCCCGATGTGCCCCCATAGCTTGAGTCCTACTCACCCGTCCCCTTAGAGATTATTTCTATGTGCTAGGTGTTTACATGTTTGTCCCATTCCCGATATTGTCCCCATAGCTTGAGTCCCAAATCCCTTAGAGCTTACCTGTTATGTGTTTAGCTTCCACGCTTCCGAACCGATGATGTGTGTAATGATGCTATGACGGCTTGATCGAGGGACTTCAGGTCCTCCTTCGCCATGTCACATCTAGGCCCCCTATCCGGGTCATGACAATACCACATTCTAAGAAGCTATTCATTTGTGGAGATTTCAATAGTTACATCAAATCAATTAATAGTGGGTATAATAGTTTTATGCGGTTTTTGGATTTGGGATTAGAAATGGAATAGGAGTGTCACTTTTGAATTTTGCTAAAGATTTTGAGTTGATGATAACTAATTCATACTTTTCAAAAGAGGAGAACCATTCGGTTATCTTTAGTAGTGCGGTGGTCAAAACTCAGATAGTTTATTTACCTTTGAAAGGGTGTTAAAGACCTCTATAAGGACTACAAAGTTATCATAAGTGAGAATCTTTCAACCCAATGTAAACTCTTGATGAATTTGGATATTAAGAGGGAGGGAAATAAAAAGACTCGTATGGACAAATGAGGATCAGTGGTAGATCTTGGGAGACGAGGAAGGAGTTAATGTTGATAAAGTCTTAGGGGAGTAATGAGAATTCGAATAGTGTATGGGATATTAAAGTAGTTGCATTAGGAAGCCACTAAAGAAGTGTTAAGTATTTGGATCAACCACTTTGGTGGGTTATCTATACTAAGTTGGTGACGAGTAAAGACAAGGATAGAAGGGGAATTGCAATACCTCAAATATTTTTAAACTAAAATCTGAATTATTCTTTATAGATGTATAGGTCCTTATTGGGTGATTCATAATTCTACATAGGTATTAATGTCAATTGTTTAGTATGGGAAGATCTTTGAAGATGAATTAAGATCATAAGAATCCTCTAGCACAAATTGAGTTAAAAGTCTCTTGACCGATTGAGTTTCGATACAAGATTTTATTTTGGTCAACTTCAAATGAACATATCTATTAAAATATGAAGAGCTATATATTCTGTTACCCACCAAAATTGAAGTACTTTAAATCTTCTTTTTCAACTCGCCCGACCTCTCATCAATTTAAGGTTTGAGAAAAAAGTTATGATTATTTTAGTTTTGTTAGATATTCTATTTTAACATATGTTTCACCTACGTTTAATAGATCCACACCTATGAAACACACTTGGGACACAAATGGGAGAAACATTAAGAGGTATTATATTTTGACATGCATTTTTCATGCGTTCAACGAATTTGCACTTGCAAAATATGTGTGGAAATGTAGGTGGGACGATGGAAAATCTTTTAAATCGATTCAAGTATATTTTTTTCATTTTAGGCCATTCTTTGAGACCTAAAAGTGGTTTTATCTCCTCTCATTTTCCTTCATCAAGGTAAGTCCTTCTCCACGAATTTCAAGGTTTTCAACTCAAATTCCTTTATTTGTTCATGGATAGTTGATAGGAATCTTAACCTTTGACCAAAGGAATTTCAAGAAATGAATCCAAAAATTTAAAGAAAGGTTTTTTTTTCATCGTTCTTTATCAAGTTAGGGTTCTTCTTCAAGATTTATGGAGTGTTTAAGGTATGTGAGGCTATAATAGTAAGAAATCTAATTATTGCTCACGCCCAACATCAACAGTTTCAGTTAGTAAGATCAAAGTGAGGATTTTCACCTCAAAGTTTATGATTTTGAATCCTCTGTATTTTCAATTATATGGATTCTTGATATTATTATTTAAGTTATTGTAATTCATATCATCGATGATCTTTGAGTTATGGTTCATGCTTATTCTACCATACGGACTCCTAGATAAAGTTATTTTAAAGACTTCGACATAGTATTTTATGTGTTTTCATGAGTAAAATATATATGACAAGTTTTAGAAAAGTCCTGCAAAAAAGAGTTCAAGGAATTATATTTAGTTTCAAGTGCATTATTTCTGAAAGAGTTCAAGAAAGTTTATTTAGTTTCAAGTGTGTTATTTCAAGAAAGTGTTTAAGAAAATATGTTTTCATGAAATTTCTTTATTCCTATTTTAAAGATTATTTTAATAAAGTGTAGTCACTTGAAAGATTCATTATAAAAGTTTACAACTTTCCATTACAGATAGATTTGATTTTCAAAATAATTATCTTTGATCATAAAAATTTAAAACATCAGTATATTTTCGATAGTTGTGAACATAGTCTCATCAAGTAGTACAACTTTATAGATTTGAGCAAGACTCAAAATACAATTTCTATTAAATTTTTTCGATATACTATGAGCATATATAGACTATTTTGATAGGATTATTCAACACTAACATAATGCAAATTCAGAAGTTCTATAACTACGTGTCACTCTAGAATTTGGGTATATCACTGTGAGTCAATTTGCTTAGCCTAAGAAGTCTAGTTAGTGATACACATTAGACATGTAGGTTCTATACCCTGACAAGGTATAGGACAACCCTCCCTAACTAGGCTTGTACGTTGGTGCTAATGTGCTACCAAAATACAACATTGTTGATGCTTAAAACTTGTAATTTTGTGTGTTCTCAAAGCGATGTTAAAAGGTTTGGTGTGTTTTTATGTTTATTTTACAGGATTATAGGATTTGATATGATTTTGGGCAAAGTTTTACAAAGTTGAAGTTTTTGAGGATTTACGGGCTACTCTACGAGCTGTGGTTCAATCCACGAGCTGTAGAAAGGTTTTGTGAGTTAGATACAGTGAAGGGCTGAGTTTTGGATGTTGTATCCACAAACTATCAGACGAGCCGTAGAATTATTCATGAGTCATTGATTAGGGTCGTGCCTAGAGGATCAGATTTAGAAGAGTTTTAGAAAAGTTGTCAGATAAAATCCTCCACGATCTGTAGGTCAAAAGATGACCCATAAGAAGGTCTCATGGAATTAAAGTCTATTTTTGGAAGTTGCAGGGTACGAAGCCCAGGTACGAGTTGTGGTTTCTTATACGACTCATAACAAAGTCTGTAGATGTTGCCGAATCTAGTTTTTCTATTTTATTTTGGATTTGGATTTTAGTTATTATTAATAGATATTTTTGGTTTTTTAGTAGAGAAAGACATACAAGATATAGAAAAAAACAATAGAGAGACACACGAGAGAGGAGAGAAACACTTTGGAGACTTCATCTTTTGTGATTTTTACATTGAGATTACTAACTCATGATTTCTTGTGGAGAATTTGGATTGTTTGTTCTTTAATTTACCACTGTAAGTGTTTATTATGTTATTCTATAACATGATTTCTTCATCTACAATGGTCATGCATAGCTAAATCCACAACTAAGGTTGTGGGAACCATGAAGAACGAACAAGGTAAAATCAGATAATCCGTAATTCTTGAAAAATGTGCATGCATGGATTAGTTAATCTCTTCGTTATGACTATTTTTTAATGGTGGACAACGTTAGAACCAACCTAATTCATACTAACTGGATCAAGGTAGTAATGAATAGGAAAAAAGATTAATTAATAGGATTCGATGTGATTCCTCTCATCTAATCAACCTAACAGGATCAAGGGGCAATTGTACTGGAACAAAAGAAAAGGGTTAGTAAAGTCACACTGCGGGGATGGATCAAATCACATAGTGAAATTTACCTCTCGCCTGGATCAAAGGGTTTGGTAAACTTAACTTACCATTTTGTATGCTACACACTAGAAGAGATTACGATTGTCTGGTGATACCAAGTTAGGAATTCATGGGGAACACAATACCCTAGTTACTTCTCTCACTGATTTGATAATACTTGCTACTAGTTTAGGTTTACTTATAGCAATTATAAAATTCTCCCCTTTTTTGAGAGATAAGTAGGTTAATTCAACTCGAATTACTTGTAATTACTCTTGGTCTAGACCATATTCCCTGTGGGATTCAACCCTAACCTTTGTTAGGTACTATATTTTGGCAGTGACCGCTTATCCTTTAATTGGAGGTGTAGTTTAGGCGACATCAAAATTTTGGCATTGTTGCCGAGGAATACAACTTTTAGACTAGTTTAATTTGGGTTATTTGTGGATTAACTCTTATTTTCCTTATTTTATGTTTCTTGTTGTTTGTGTTTTATTTCAGCGTACAAGTGTAGTGTATGAGTTGAGGAAATCCCTTGACTCTATTCGACCCATAGATCGTGAAGACACTGAGAAGAATGGCCCAAAACAATGTGAACAGTGTTATAAATTCTACTGTAAATGCAGCACTGAATCTGAATAATAATGACTCACCACCACTTGAGGATGTGAATCCACTACCACATGATCTTCAAGTCACGGCTAACACATAGAATCAACATAGACTTGACCCTATGGTAGTGGATGTAACTGGAGTTATTGTGTTACCTCCTTTATCGGATGACATAAAATTTGTTATTTTGAGTGGGTTACTTCAAATACTGTAAAATAGAGAAACTTTTGCGGGCCTACCCTCAGAGGATCTGCATAACCATCTACACAATGTCATCTTTGTCTACAAGAGCATGATGGAGAACCAAAATCTATCCATGGATATCGTTGGGCTCTATGTCTTTCTAGAGAGGTTCTTTCGGAGGTCAATAAAGCTAAAGTTGAAAGATCATATTAATAACTTCAAGCAGTTTTTTGGTGATTCGATTAACACTATGTGGGAGAGGTTTAAAGAGTGCCTAAGGAGTGTCCCTGACCGTAAAATCATTGATGATGACTTACTGGAAATCTTCTATCGAGCCTTAGATGAAAATGGCCAAGCTATTATTAACACTATCATAGGAGACTCATTTTTTGATTGTCCATTTTCGATTATGACAGAGTGGTTAAGACAAGCCATGTATGGGGGATAAAAGACAAGTCAACGACTAAAATCTCTAATTCAGCACAGACAAAGAAAAAAGAGGAGATGATGTAAGAGTTGGCTCGGATTAGTACTAATGTGGGGTATTTGACGAAGCAAAGTCAAGAGCGCGTGAATGCAGTCAGTCATCAGCCTCTACAAGCATCCTTGTATCAGGAGCCTTACTATGAGGAGGACACTTGATTTGTCACTGATCAGACAGAGGGTTTCTAAACCAACACCCAAGGGTCTAATCAGGATTATTGGCGCCAAGGTCAAGGAAACTAAGGTCGGAACTTTAATAGAGATGATTTATTCAAAGACAATAATTAAGGTGAGTACTATGACAGGAACAAGGGTCAAGATAGAGATGTTGATTGGGGATGCATAGATGGTTAAAAAAATGGTCCATACATACCACCACGCAATCGTGACTCTAAGGATAGTAGTTCTCAAATCGAAGAGATGTTCAACTGACTATTGAAGAAGGCTAACGTTCAGGATGAGACCTTAAAGGGGATGAAATCTTACATCTCCAGCATTAATCAAGAGATCGAGTCTCATTCTATTGCTATCAAGAAGCTGGAGCAACAATTTGATCAGATGTCGACTCAGTTGAACCAGCGCCAGAAAGGTACATTTCCCAGCAACACAATGTAGATTCTGAAGAATGAGGGGTATTTTATGGTAGTGATGGCACATGGTGGAAAGTAGACCATTGGCCTACCAATGTCAGTAGATGAAGATGAAGTTCGTATGGAGATGGTTGATAGCAAGGATACAGAGACCGGAGATGTTAGAGCCAAAGATAGGGTGAGATATGAGGTAGTGATGCCACAGAAGTTAAAACCCATATCTAGTCCCCCACCTCCTTTCCCTCGGAGTCTTAAAAATAAGGAGAAAGGTAAGTTTTAGCACCTCATTTCCATGTTGAAGCAGTTTACGATCAATATCTCTCTCATTGAGGCATTAGAGAAGATGCACGGGTATTCGAAGTTCATGAAGGACCTGGTGACCAAAAAATGGATGGTGAGCCAAGCGTTGTCCCAAGATCTTCAACATTGCAGTGCAATAGCAACAAGTTCCTTGATGCAAAAGAAAGAAGACCCTAGAGCATTCACTATACCTTGCACCATTGGAGATGTTGAATTTGCAAAGGCATTATGTGATTTAGGAACCAATATCAATCTAATGCCTCTTGCAATATTAAAGAAGCTAGGCTTGGGAGCCCCTACTCCGATGAGCATGCAGTTGTTGATGATTGACAGGATGGTGAAGAAGCCTGTGGGGATACTGTATAACATTCTCGTCAAAGTGGAAAAATTTATCTTCCCTGCAGACTTCATGATCTTGGATTGTAAAGTCGACTTTGATGTCCCAATCATCTTGGGAAGACTCTTCCTAGCCATTGGGCGAGCCCTAGTGGATATGGAATCAGGTCAACTCAAGTTTAGATTGAATAACGAAGAAGTTGTATTTAATATCTTCCAATCGATGAAGAGACCAGATGAGTTGAAGATGGAAGTGTGGGTACTTGTTGAAGTCTGAGTAATCAAGTTGTCCAAGTCGTCTTGTGACAGTAAATCAGGTGCTACTTGAGAGGCAACCCCAGCACATCGGCACTTAGGCACCCAGGTATGTTTTTTTTTACCTTTGTGCTTTATTTTGGTTTATTTTAGTACATTGAGGACAATGCAATTGATTTTCGATGGGGTGTGGGTAGTTATAGGCCTCGATGAAGTCTGAGTATCCAAGACCTATAACTATTCTAATTTTTTAGTCTGAGGGTTTTTCTTGCTTGTATTCTTTCCCTAAGGACATTTAATTTCTATTGAACCAGCACGTTTAGGATGTGTAAGTAGTATTAGTAGCATATTGAACTAAAGTTTGTGCCATATATTAGTTTTTATTGAAAAATAATACCCATTAAATTTTGTGTTAGGTAATTTTGATAACAACCATATGAAGTCAGTGATTAACAGTGTTTGTTCTGATAAGTTGAGGTTTAATTGTGATGAAAAGTATAATCTGAGAGTTTGTGTTCGTAGAATAATCAGGACCAAGTGTGTGAGCTTCTTTGCAAAATTCTTATGTTGTGTTTTAATTCAGAACTTGCTCTATTACTTTGACTGAGACTGAAGGTTAGTTGATTAGGAAAGAATCTTAGGTCGTTGTTCATATTAGTCCACTTAGCCTAATAACCAACCAAATACTTGATGTATCCTTTCATCCTAATATTTGAGCTTTACCTATAACCTTTTCTTTGTAAACACCTAAGTAACCAAGCCTTTTTAAATGTGAAATCCTTAATTTGGCCCTGGTCCTTCCTTGAATATTGTGCACCTTGACTCAAAACACCTAAGTTGAGGGTGAATACCAAAAGTGGCCCCAGTTCATAGGTTGAATGTTGTGCACCTCAACTTAGATCAAAAGCCTAAGTTGAGGGTGGCTAGTGTAAGAAAACTCACACTAAATGGGGCGAAAACTAGTGATACATGAAAGAGGGGAAATATGTGTTATGGGTGCAAGAAAAATGAAAAGGTGCCTAAATAATGAGCTAAAAAGAAAAAGAATATGAAAAAAAAAAATAAAAGGCAAAGAGCTTAAAAGTTTGAGTAAGGCACCCAGAAAGGTTTGAAATAGAAAAAAGGAAGAATGAGTTGAAAATAACAATGTTGGAAGGCAGTGTCAAGGAGGGGCATTAGTCACTATGTTCCCAAAACATCATACCAAAGCCCCCTAAGCCTACTTTATACGCCAAAAAAATCCTATAGTGATCCTAGTCCAAATAGTCGAAGGTGATGGTCATGAGTATAAGAGCAAGCATATGGTATTGAGTCCAGTGTTTGAATATCTGTTATGAGTGTGAGTGATTTTGCTAGTCCCAAGCATTGAATTTGAAAATACTATCATGAGTGAGATATGGAACTTCTTTCTGTAAGGGCACTGGAAGTACACTATTGATTCTAGATTATTTAAGTGATTGTGGCTTATCTTTGGTTACCTTGCTTGTTATAGTTGCGCTGTCATATATATTGATATGCATTGGTTTGTTTGATAACCATTTGATATGCACTAATGTGTTAGTTTGGGTATCTGTGATTAATTTAGAGACGATGTATGTCTTTAGATTGAGGTTTGTGTGTTGCTATATTGCTTATGTAGATTGAGTCTGTCACTTGAGGACAAGCAACAATTTTAAGTTAAAGGTGTTGATGTGCTGCCAAAATATAACATTGTTGATGCTTAAAACTTGGAATTTTGTGTATTCTCAAAGTGATGTTAGTAGGTTTGATGTGTTTTTATGTTTATTTTGAAGGATTATAGGATTTGGTATGATTTTGGGCAAAGTTATGCAGAGTTAAAGTTTTTTAGGATTTACGGACTACTCTACGGGACGTGGTTCAATTCACAAGCCATAGAAAGGTTTTGTGAGTCAGATACAATGAAAGGTCAATTTTTAGATGTTGCATCCACGAACTGTCAGACGAGCCATAGAATTATTCACAAGTAGTCGATTAGGGTTGTGCCTAGAGGATCAGATTTGGAAGAGTTTCAAAAGAGTTGTCAGATGAAACCCTTCACAGGTCGTAGGTCAGAAGACGGCCTGTAAGAAGGTATCGTGTAATTGAAGTCTTTTTTATGGAATTTGTAAAGTACGAAGCCCAAGTATAGATCGTGATTTCTTATACGGTCCGTAACTCAGTCCGTAGAAGCTGCCAAATCCAGTTTTCCTATTTTGTTTTGCATTTGTGTTTTAGTTATTATAAATATATTTTTTTAGATTTTGTTAGTAGAGGAAGACATACCAGATATAGAAACAAAAAATAGAGAGACACACGAGAGAGGAGAGAAACACTTTGGAGACTTCATCTTGCGTGATTTTTACATTGAGATTATTATATCATGATTTCTTGTGGAGAATTTGAATTATTTGTTATTTAATATACCATTGTAAGTGTTTAATTATGCTATTCAATAACATGATTTCTTCATCTACAATGACCATGCATAGCTAAATCCACAACTAAGGTTGTGAGAACCATGAAGAACTAACAAGGTAAAATCAAATAATTCATAATTCTTGAAAAGTGTGTATGCATGTATTAGTTAATTCTCTTCATTATGAATGCTTTTTAATGGTGACCAAGATTAGAACCCGACTAATTCTTACTGATTGGATCAAGGTAGTAATGAATAGGAAAAGAAATTAATTAACAGGATTTGATGTGATCGCTCTCGTCTAATCAACCTAACTAGATCAAGGGGCGATTGTATTGGAACAAAAGGTAAGAGTTAGTAATGTCACACTGCGAGGATGGATCAAATCACATAGTGAAAGTTACCTCTCGCCTGGATCAAAGGGTTTGGTAAACTTATCTTACTGTTTTTTATGCTACACATTAGAAAAAATTATGATTGTCTGGTGATACCAAGTTAGGAGTTCATGGGGAACACAATACCCTAGTTATTTCTCTCACTGATTTCATAACACTTGTTTCTAGTTTAGGTTTACTTATTGCAATTATAAAATTCCTCCCTTTTGGGAGATAAGTTCTTTAATTCAACTTGAATTACTCGTAATTACTCCAAGTCTAGACCATATTCCCTGTGGAATTCGACCATAACCTTTGATAGGTACTATATTTTGACAGGGACTGCTTATCCTCTAATTGGAGGGATAGTTTAGGCGACATCAGGTGCATCATGAGCTCACATGGTGTATGTTGATTTTAAGAAATTCCTCAAGAAGAGTAAAATTATATTAATAATATATGCTATTATATATGTTTCATTAGTATAGTTTTGTATTCAAGTACACATATATGCATTGCTATTCAATTGACTTTATTTCAAATCTATTGTTAGGCTTATTCATTTAGCTCGGTATATTCAGTTTTACACAGTTGTTACATTCATCTATTCTACATATCATATATTTCATGTATTGGTGTAATTTGGCACTACATCATTTTATGATGAAAATTTAGATACTCACAACAACAAATGTGTCATTAGGATCAATGCATCATTAGGATCACTTCCCTCCAACTTTGGTGAAACCTCATTGCTTTCGGAGAGCTTCGATTTATCTTGAGAATTTGTAGTTAATATTTATCATTAGTAGAGAATTTTGATAGTCAGGGGTCTTGTCTTGGTAACCTATCTTCAGTTTGTTAGAGGCTTCATACATGAGTCAATTGAGTTATGACTTTCACCATTGTTTGACAAGCATATGCATAGTACACATATTTTAGATTTTCAACTATAAATTTTTTTAGTTTGTTTTCTAAGTAATTGTATTACATGCTTATCTTTTAAAAGTTTTTGCATTAATTAATATTCAATATCATAGCATGTTAGGCCAAGGATTCACTTGGAACAATAATGGTACTACGTGTCGATCATGTTCAAGGTATAGACTCGAATCATGATAGGGACGAACATAGTATATAACATGTTTATACCTTAGTATAAGTTGTCGAGAAAGGATGCAAAGTTATGATTATTGCGGCAAAAATGGTAGCTTTCAAATACTTGTATATTGAGCTAGAAAATAAAGGATAAAATTGTACAGGCTTATCAAGGCAAGAAAAAGAAAGCATACAGACCTAGATCACTTGAATTGCATCAAAAGATGAGGATAGTAAAGTGTTAGTGGAAAAGGCACAAATCAAAACGAAGGTGTCAAGCATACTTCAATGGATTCTTGAATGAAGAAGGGAATAGGGACATCATGTTGAGTCAGTTACAAAATTTATGGAGTCGTAAGATTTTAGTTACTCTAGGTGTTTTAATGTTGAGGAGATTAAGGGTGATATGCAGAATATAAATCAGTGTAGAATGATTAGACATGATGAAATTTCAGTAGAGTGAAATTTAGGAGCAATAGCTTAATTGTGGCTAAATATATTTTTTACAAGTCATTACTAGTGACAATTCCATTTTAACACTCTTTGTAAAGCTTCTAAAGCCTACATTGAATCTAATTGCAATTAACTAGCATTGATAAAAAAAATTATCACCCTTTGTTAATGTACACATTTATGCTGCTAAAAGTTATTTTTGTTGTAGTGAATTTTTGAACAGACAATGTAGGTTTGTAGTGGCTAACTAGGTTGTTTAATGCATTTTTAGGCATTTATGATGTCCGATGATTGAAGGCGGAGTACAATAATCATGTTGTACAAGAACAAAGGTGACATCTAAAACATCAACAATTACAGAGGTATAAAGATTTTGAGACACACCATGGAAGTTTGGAAAAAGCTAGTGGAATTGAGGGTGAGGAGAGATGTGTCCATTTTCATGAACCAATTTAATTAAATTCATGCCTAGGCATTCAACTACTGATGTCATTCATTTGGTGATGATATTGGTGAAGATGAAAAAGGGGCTAGCATATGGTGTTTAGTAACCTTGAAAACACCTATGACAAAATTTCAAAAGAAGTCCTTTAGAGATGCTTGAAGTTTATGTGATAAAGGATATATATGACGGAGACAAAACTCAAGTAAGAACATGGAGAGGAGACTAGGAGCACTTCCTAGTTAAGACGGGGTTGTAGTTGGGATTAATTCTCAATCCATTTCTATTTGCCTTGGTAATGGATGAATTGACACAACATAATCAGGACGGTGTTATAGTGTATGCTATTTTAGATAACAGTGTTTTGATCAAGGAGACTCATCATTAAGTTGAAAGATAGGCTGGAGGTGTGGAGATATACTCCTGAGTCTAGAGAGTTCAATTTGAGCAGGATTGCGATTGAGCATTTGGAGTGTAAATTCAGTGGTGTGATGCGTGACGTAGGCGTAGAAGTGAGTCTTGATACACAAGTTGTCCCTAGGAGAGAAATATTTAGGTATCTAGATCTCTAATTCAAGAATATTGAGAGATCGACGAGAATGTCACACCTCACATTGGTGCAGTATGGATGAAGTGAAAGTTTGCATCCAGCGTCTGTGTGACAAGAATGTACCATCAAAAATTAAATGTAAACTCTATAAAGTGATGATTAGGCAAACTTTGAAGTCGAAATTCAGAATTAAAATAGACTTATAAAGCACCACTACAATAATGTATATCACATTATTTATGGTGTACATCACACACACACATATATTTTCATGAATATATAGTAAAAGAAAACGTGGGGATATACACTGCCTCAAAAATCAATTTTCACGCAACCTCTACGGTACAACCTCCACAAAATCACCATAACTACCAGTAATTTGAAGAGGAACAAAAGGAAGGGGAAAAAGAGATAATAGACAAGACCTTTTTGGTACACTTATGCCTATTTATTTATTTTCTATTTCATTTTCTGGTGGAAGCATATAAACGATCTCCATAATCCCTAAATGAATTGGATAGAGGAAAAATAATTTTAGTATAAAAATTAAACTAAAAATAAGTTTGTAAAGAGTTGCGAAACCAAATCTTCACGTTGGGGGCTCGATATCTCTTTACCCAATATTCTCTTCTCTTTACTCTTTTTTTTTTTTTTAATAATTGCATGTACATTAAAGCACGTACTAGCTTTTTTCTGTTTTTGCTTGCTCTATTACAATTCTGCTTTTCTTTGTTTAACTAAGGTCGTCAGTTGAAATTATTTTTTAATATTACTATTTAGATTCATCATAATTTGACTACTATAGCATCATTAGTAACATTAGTCATATACTGGTTTGAAATTCTCGACATAAGGTTGTGAATTTAATATTAGTGATACTAGCCATAACCGTCTAGCTCAATCAATGTCTGCTGGTATTTCCCACCTTTATCTAAAGAAGTGCCTTTGTTTATTTATGTCATATTCATGTATGGCCCATATGGTGCTTTTTATTGTTGTCTGAAAATTTTGTCCAAGTGTTAATTTGAGTCTCTTCAGGATGACGCAACGGCAAAGTGTTGAAATGGAACTACTTGTACAAAAATGATTCTTTAGTCTATTGTTGCAAAAGAAATCCCCTCATATCACTTTGAATAAGAATCTTTTCTTTTGGTGGTGTCCACTTATTTTTAATCACTGTACAAATAGCAACACTTTTTCTTTCCCAACACATGAACATATATGCACACAAACAAAAGAATGAGAAGGGAGTTCTATTCTATGTGACCTCTTAATAACTCAGGCCATGAGCTTTCTTAGAGGTGAACAATTTGATCCATGTCTCCTATCATCTATACAAGAAGATCTCTTGATTAAGAAGATTCTAAAAATCCATGATCCTAATCTTCGTTGTAAGATAGATGCGGGCCAGTTGCTTCTTCTTGTTGAGAGCACCATGCATTTCATCTCACCTAAGGTTTTATGTCTATTCTTTCTTAATGTTCTTTGTTCATGTATAGATACTTGGTTTCATACTTCTGCAGTGCCAAAAACATCGCAGAAGTAGCTATGATATGAGTTTCTTTCCCAATGTTTATGCATTCGTTGTGGTTTTAACGCTAAATACTTGTGGATTAATCAATTGCTTGTGCAACACCATACAAGCATTAAAAGAAACAACATATGTGGGCTAAATGTGTTGCTCAAACTCTTCAAAAATGTCATTGGGGGCATGTCGGATCCTCCAAACTAGTGCAGTTTTGGAGAGTCCAAGCAAATGGATTGAGAGTTTTAGACATATATATGAGCATATAATATAATGTAGCAACATGACAGTGTCTGGTTTTTTTCCCGTTTCAGTTCTCTTATGTTCAAAGCAGTTGTATGAATTCATGGAATATCGAAGTGTTTGGGATGGAAGAAAACCTTGGATACACCATTAAAAAGATTTCACATGAGGTAAGGGCTTTCTCTGTGTTTTGTAATCATATATATTTTGTTCCCTTCCTCATTGTTCATGTTCTTGGAGCTAAATAAAATAATTTGGTTATCGTAGATTCTCTGCAAATGCCACAAGGATGGAGACTTACATGAAGAAACTATGATGTTGTTTGAAACTTTAGGCCCTTTCAGATGGGATGCTAAAGTAGTTTTAACACTTGCAGCTGTGGCTTCAATATACGGCGAGTTTTGGCTTGTAATACAGCTAGTCCATTGCAACTCTTTGGCAGCTTTAACTGCAGTACTTATGCAAATGCCTAAAGAATTAAACATGTCAAAGATACAATTTAAAGCTTTGAACTTGTTGATCGATACTATGATAGAGGCAGCAAATCTAGTCCTCGACTTTGAAGGCCTCCCATTGCAACAACAACTTTTGGATGATGACACAATTGTTGTTACAAAGTCGAGGATGTACATAACAGTCTACTGGATTTTAAGAAGTTCGATCTCGTGTGCTTCTCAGATTGCAGAGTTCAGAACCATACAAGATAACCAAGTGCATGTTTTTTCCCTTCATTTTTTTAGTATTTTAGTATATAATATCTCAGAGTTTGTAAATTCTTTATCTCTTCACCAGTAAATAAGTTGACGTGAAAAATCCTAACTCCAGGATTTCGAATTCAACAACCATTGCAGCATGGACTCTCTTCAGCTTAGTATACAAGCTAAGTGGCTTATGCAATGACCTCAAAGAGAAATTACAAACGTGCCAAATGCAAATAAGTAATTGTCTTTCTACGAGCCTTTATTATAGAGAATATATATCTTGTTGGACAAAATTCACATGAAAAGAAGTTGAAATTCTTTTGTTGTTCTCAGGTAGAAGGTTTCCTGAAAAGATACAGGATCTTTTCAGTATGTCCCATTTTGACAATCAAGAGGTGCTTCGTGTGTTATTCTCTTTGAAGAATGACTTACCATTGAAAGATAGCTCACGAGAAAAGGTACTTCTTCTTGTGAGTTAACACATGAATGCTAGCAGTTTGATGAATCAATACCAAATATTTATTACTAACTAGTAACTTCTTTGTCTTCAACAGTGTTGTGGCATCAAAGAACTGGAAAACAAGGTCGTCATACTCTTGATCTCAAAGCCAGAACTATTTCCTGCAGAGAAAATATTTTATCTAGTACAACGAATGCATGATCATCCGTTACATAAAAAGATTGGAGAAACCTATGCAATTTTATGGGTTCCAATTTCGTCTTCACACACTTGGAGTTTGACTGATGAGATGAACTTTCAGTTTCTGTCAAATTCTTTGCCGTGGTTCTCAATCCGATACCCTTGGTCACTACATTCATCCGTGGTAAACTTTATTAGACATGATTGGAGGTACAAAGACGAGCCGGTAATGGTAGTATTAAGCACTGATGGTGTTGTCACAAACTTAAATGCTTTTGATATGGTATGGATATGGGGGGCCAAAGCATTTCCATTTTCAACCTCAAGAGAAATAGAATTGTGGGAACAGGAAAACAGGATCTTGGAGCTTTTAATTGATGGGATTGACGTTTTATTGACCAATTTAGTAAGCCTCTTATATGTTGCCTTTGCCCTTTAACCAATAATCTAATGTTCTTTACTTTCCTTACTTGTCCTTTTAGTTCTTAACCAACATAAGAAATATATTCTTTTGATGTCAGGTAGAGGAGGGTAAACATTTTTGCATCTATGGAAGTGACAACATTAGTTGGATTAAAGAAATTAACTATACATTACAGAAAATCAAAAGCGCTGGAATTCAACTTGAAGCTGTTTATGTTGGCTATAGAAATCCATCTAAAGACGCCGAGAACATTTTAGACATCAGCATTGAAGAAAATCTGAATATTTTTCTATCTAAGACGAAGTTGAAATTGTTCTGGCTTAGGCTGGAGAGCATAAAGAATTCAGTTTCTAGAGTAGAACAGGTAGCTCACTATAGCAGCAGCTTACAGAAGATGTTAAGATTTCTAGATGTTTGTGAAACTTGGAATGGTTGGATGATAATTGGAAAGGGATCATCTACTGATGTAATAATCCTCAAGGGGAGAGAAGTCCAAGAATGCTTAAATCTTCTTCCAGAATTGACTGAAAATGTCGCGAAGTTGGGCTTATTTAGTGCTATTAGATGTGCAATGGGATCCCCTCTGCCAGTTAAACCCTGCTATCACGATGAGATCCTTCCACCTGAAGAAGGATTGACTGAAGAAACTGCATTTTGCTCGCGCTGTAAGCGCCCTGTGGAGAAGTTTGTTGTCTACCAATGTAATGTAACAGAGTCAGCAGAAGCAGAACAGTAAGCAAAGATTGATAAGCTTTTGAAATAATATATCAGGAATGATTTTCTTAGTGAGGTCTTATTACATAGGGCTTTAACAAACTCGTTGTGAGTAGGCTTCTTGATGAGTGATCTGCAGTTCTACATTATCACATTTACTCTTAAATATTCAAAAACAAATGTAATGCAGTACCATGCATGTTTTTTTGTTTTTTGTTTTTTTTTTGGGTGTATTTCTGATGAAATTGTCTCAATGAGATGGTGAAACATGTATGTTAGGGGTCGCAGATTTTTTATTTACACACTTGTTTATGCATGCCCTCCCCCTTTAAGCAAAAACTCTTAGCTTCTCAGTTCATAGGACACTCTGGACATGCTGTATTTAGGCGTTAGGATCTAATACACAATTTGATTTTCTTCTTACTTTATATTCATTACATCTTAGTTGCTGTGATTTATACCATGATCAGGAAAAAGAACAAAGAAAAAGAGAGTTGAATAGTTAAAAATAATAAGCTCATCAGTATTATTGTCTGCTCAATTTGATCAGCTTAGAACTTGAAAGTTGAATGAAACTAAGTTCTAGTATACTACTTGTCTATAGCCTGTACATCCTTGGCCACATGGTTGATCTTCTTCCTTTTTTTTTTTTTTGTGTGTGTGTGTTGAGAGAATCACCTATATTCAACTTCGAAACTTTAGATAAGTTATTTATTAATATTAAATAATAAAAGCATATAAAAGAGCACCAGTATCCTTTAGTTCAATGTCTAAGTGAGAAGAGGACACACCAGTAATCACCTTCCATAATGGTTAGTTATGGATATAGCATCAAAGGGACGAAATGGTGTTGTTGGCTGGGATCGAACCCCCAACCTTCGAGCTCTTGGACCAGTGAACCAACTAGTCATTCCTTTAGCTAATATTTGATATATTCTTTAAGAATTATACAAGTAATATAATGAATTTAGTTAGATTACCACAGGTTCCGGTGACCCAAAAATTATACATAACTACTAGGACTATTACAAGAGTGATTAAATTTATATATCTGATGTTGAAAAACAAAATGATGTTGCAGATCATGAAATCAAATACAGTATGAGCTTTAGTTTTCTGTAATGGAAGAGAATAGAACTTAATCAACTTACAACTTTATATCACATGTCATGCAATTATTATTTAGGTGTTTTCTTTTTTTATTTATACGAAATAAGTCTCACATGGATACATATGGTTCTAAGAGGAAATTTTCACTTATCTTAGAATATCTCAATTAATTTCTTTTCTCATCTGCTGCACTAATTAACAACAACAAATGGGATTTAGGGAGAGCAGAGTATATGTAAACCTAGTCTTTATTTTGTTAAGATAGAAAAATTGTTTCCGGAAGATCATATTTTGCACTTACACTACAACAAATGAAATGTTATTAAGTGGCAGTAGATTTTCCTTTTATAGCTGCAAAACATTTAGGAACAGTTGAGATAATGTCCTTATATCCACAACTGCTAAAATTTTTAGTGACATTTATATAGAGTGTTGATTATAAATACTCATCTAATATTATTATTAATGAATATGATATGGCAAAAATTATTTTATTGCCGCTAAATAATTTGGTAAAATTTTTTGTTTGTTGCAGTGCAATTACTAAAGTTAAAGATGAAAACCAACATTAAAATCCTCAAAAGCAAAAGAGAAAGAAGTGAAATGAAAGGGTGAAACAAATAGCATAATTTTATATTCTCAATAGCTAGATTTGGATTTTACAACTAGTTTTGCTGCCAATAAAATTAAAGCACCCCATGATTGGTGTGGGAGCAGTCATTCTCAATGTAAAGATTTTACCTCAGCTTGCACTAAACATTTTGTCCTTTTTTATATTCAGTTACCTTTTCTTTTACCAAGCAGAATTTCCTACTGCTTTTCAAATGTTTAATTATACTTTGCAATATTCCCAAGCTTTCAAAAGGGTCCACAAAATCACCCCTTTGAAGTAACCAGAAAAAGTGAGGAAAAAACATAAAAATCTTCATTATTAACTAGCTTTTCTTGATGCCTGTATCTACTGAAACATAGCAGGTACTTTACGAGTTTATTTTTTCCCCACATCTTATGCTTAAAAAAAAGTGAATAGTATTTTAGCACTTAATGAAGCAAAGGCTAGAAATTTAATGCATTGTATCTTCTTGTTTTTTTGGCGGGTATTTTGAACTACTGGTTATTTTTAGTTATCAAAAAAAAATTAAAAAAAAATTCTATTATACCCTCAATTTATTGTGAATGAAAAATATAATAAGTAAATATATATGAGATCCTATCAATTAATATGGATAAAATAGTCAATTTACTGTATCAATAATTATTTTCTTAATAAGTCAAAATTTCATAACTAATAGTGAAGAGCGGGAGTGTAAAATAACAAATCCTTGGTTCACCTAACTTATAGCATAAGAAACTTTTACACTATTAGCTCACTTGAAATATATCTCTACAACTACAGGTAACTTTCCTATACAAGTGTGATTTGTAAGTTTGAAAATAAAGCACGTTATCAACTATAATCATATCTATATATCTATATCTATATATATATATATATATTAAAAGTGTGAAGACCCTTAGAAATGTTGTTTGAACTTTTTGTCCTTCATTAAAAGACTATGTTTTAAATTAAATTGTCTTTTCACCAATTTTTTAAAAATTAATATTTAATTATATTTATAATATTGACTTCTAAAATATATGG
>JBCEWC010009215.1:0-19001 GCA_038996855.1 Solanum aculeatissimum
CTATTTATAATACTATATTAAACTCCTTTTCCAACTAGGATACTATAATACAATCCTTTTCCAAATAGGATTCTATAGACTATTGTTATTCCTATTCCTATTCTTAGTAGGATTGTATTTACCTATTCCTATTCTAACACCTATGTAGTAACTGAACCCTTTTTTTGGGGACATATGTGTGTAGTAAAAAATTTATTGGGTTTGACCGTACTACCAATGCAGAAAGTACTACTTTTTTTGCCAAAGGAAATTAATTTCTATTATTCCTACTCCAGTTTAACCTATAAACCGCGAATCAAATGCAAAAATATGCCATGTATCCCTGGTAATTTTCTCACTATAATTTCAGCAGATCATAATCTTCTGTACAGCCCCTAAGAGTACACCATTTCTGGGATTCTTTTTTCAATAGGTATTATTGGGAAGGCATTCAACGATGATAATAAAGTAATAGAGCTGATAGAAACCATATAATGGATAAAGGGAGAAGCACAATGCTAAACTAAACAGATAAGACGATACATAATCACTTTATACCTGGGTTGAGTGCGACCAAAATCCCCATGAACAAATTCTTTGATATATGTCCCAGCCTGTAAAAGACAGCTGCCACTGCATTATGCTCTTTCACAATAATTTTGAAAGAACTCTTTAGCCCTTAGACAAAATCATGCAATACAGAAAAGACACTGTGAAAAGATTCACACAATGGTTTAAGGACCCTCAAGCCTTAGAACAACCTACATTTGAAGGTCAAAGGATACATAAAATAAGTACATACATACACTGATGCACATATACAGACACACAACAAATTTGATGGTAAAAGAAGAGGTTCCCGTAAACTTCCTCTCTGGCATCTTTTACTTCTTTCCGGCCCCTCACCACACCCACCGAGAGAAACAAGAAAGCAAGAAGAGCTTTCATCAATTGTAAAGACAACAAGAAACAACAGTTCCAATTCGAAACAGAGGCAGTGACAATACCCCTTCTTCTATGACATCTTTTTTTATTGAAACTGGTAAAGTTGTATTCAAGGACATGTTTGAGACCTCCAAAATGTTGTTAAGAACAGCCTAGACTACTTACACGAACCTAAAAGATGTACTGACTGATTTCTTGAAACACTATTAGGCATTACCTTTCCAATATCAAAAGAAAAACAATTTGACAACAAAAAGAAAATGAGATTGTTTTATACGGTTATTGCCTTTCCCAAGAACACATAGTTAGAGAAAAACAAAGTAATATCAACTGTAGATGGTAACCTGGGTACACAGATGCAGTAGAAGATATTGTGAGCTTCCAGATATCCTCTCCACTTGCATCCTGTCACAAAAAACAATGTGATTCATGATTTTTATGGAAGTAAACCCATAGGTTTAGTATGTTGCTAGAAATTGTTCATACCAGTGTATAATTTTCTCTCTCTCCAAGGGACTTCGGCGATGAAGAACCCTTATAGGCGTTTTTTGAGCAACTTTCTGAAGCCCCGAGAAACAAAAAAAGGGAAGAGAAAATGAAACATAATATTAGATAAGATGGCGGGGGATTGTCCCTAAACTAATTATCAAATTACACACACAACTACATTTGATGCTAGACCCATGTCTAGTAGTAGTTTAACGCTCATAATTGAAAGGAGGGATATGATATATGAACAATCATGCCAGGCGCTCCAACAGTAGATAAAAGCTAGTGCTCTATGAAAATATAAAATGTGCTCTTTTCAAAGCAAAAAGAAAGCACACTTTTGTTTCCAATTATGATATGCTAAAGGTAACTTGGTCTTTGTTGTTTACTTGTTTATTTCAATATATTTCTGATACATTCTTTTAGGAGGTGTTTGGTATAAGTAAGAACCCATTTATTTTCCTAGAAAACATTTTCATGTAAAACATCTTCCACCCTACCGAACACACCCTTAATATATGTAAGAATACATTTGTGATATGTTTATTGCAAATTTCACAAACAATTAGGAATTCTTCAAACTCTTTCCAGTAAATGCAAATAGAGAACCACTCACCAATTCCTTTAGTGATGATATAGTTTGCAAATCTTCATCACTGACAGGACGAGAAATCCACACCAATGCAGCATACTGCTTCTGTATTGGATGGAAAGAAACTTCTTATGAAAAAATAGATGGATAATAAATATTTTTTTAAGCAGCGATCTGCTGGTAAATAAGCTAGTACTAGCTTAAATAGCCAGAGATTTACCTGCTTCTCTGCCTCTCCTTCACGCATGAGGTCCCACCCTTGACTACCTACAGCTCTAAGATTTTTAACCCGGACCTGAAGCAAAATGTGTAAAGGACTGTTGCATATATACTGGGAAAATGATGTGGTGGAATGTGCTCCACACTGATTTAAGTTATCAAAGACAGCTTAGAAGTATTAACTCACGTATTGACTTTCTAGACCATTAATTTTCCCCTCTATTTCTTTTATGAGGGCTTCAGAAGGGACTTGGCGTGCATTTTGTATCTCTACCAGAAAAGGACGGCCTGTACCCAGCATCCGAACCTGAGAAAGGCAGTGTTGAGACCGGAGAGTCAATAATCATCCAATACTTATGGGTCTGTCAGAAACCAGATCTTTCTTACATCAATGTCCTCCCTACCGGCAGCATGAAACTTATAATTGTCACCCTGGAAGATAGGAAGGATGGCCCCACCTATTATTTCCTAAAAGAACATTTCACAGAAGGGTTAACATTTATAACCCCAGTAACTATCAACAATAGAAATTACTATATGAAGAATAGGGCAACACCTCAACGGATGCTTCTCCCATTCGTTCATCATCAATAACCCAGCGTGTCTGGCTGACATTTCTTGAATACTGCAGCATAGGCACATCCTCAATTGGTCAATACTCCGTCAAAGAAACTTTTTAAATTGATTATGGAACTAAGAAGGGTTGATCAAAGATAAAGTTTGATGATAATGGGCAGGCCGAATTCACAAATATAGAAATAACTCTTCTCAGGAACAGACATGACATGAGCACATGAGCTTGCTTGGTTCACATGTCCTATAATAGTGGGGAGACCAAGAATGAGCTTAGCTGACTAATTATAACCTATATCTCCAACGGTAATTTAATAAGTTATATTTGAAGAATAGACCACCTCCCACAATTTCAAATTGTTAAGAGATGCATAATGTCCTACATCAGATATATAATGGCATCCAATTCCAAAGGGATAATAAATGTTCTTAATCACTACAGTTATCCCAGGTGTTGGTTGGATGATTATATTCTTTTACAAATTATCAGAGCCACTCGATTTGCAGGAGTTTTCAAAAGTCTTGAGTTACTCCATCCAGTGCCTTAAGGTTCCGGATACATGTGCAAGCCATTGGTTTACAATATTTAGCTTACAAAAATGTCAAATGATAGTGTGTCTCACTGATAATTAATATTTTCTCAAGCAACAATCCCCAATCTACATACATCCTATGAAATTCTTCACATAGGATGATTTAACTTCACCATAGCATTTTGCATCCTTCTTCTAGTTTTGTTACTCCTTTTTGAAGCACAGAAAGCAGCATAAATACTGCTGATAACGTCTAGATTATTCTGCTTATGGGTTTTTGAGAAGAGGGTTCCTAAAAAACAGTCTCTCTACCTTTTTTAGATAGTGATAAGGTCTGCGTACATTCTACCCTCCCCATACCCCACTTTCTGGGAATCCACGGGGTATGTTGTTGTTGTTTGTATGCAGAGATCAGAATTCAAAGATGACAAACAGTCATCGGTAAGGCTTATTAATGGGGTTTTGCAGAGAAATATGTTTACAACAAAGCTTTTCAGGTTGAGTTTGCTATACCTTAAGATATCTCCCTCCAATATATATAGAGCTTCTACAGCAATGAATGGTCAGACAACAAGGTTTACCGACCTGCAGAAAATCTCACTATATATGATTAGAAAAAATATGCACATTGAACATACTTCAAATAGAGAGAATTAGACAGGAGTTCCATCATATAAAGAGCAGAAACATAAATGAAACTCTTCAATACCTTATCTAACTGAGCCATTAAGCAACTATAACTGAGATCTTGGGACTCCGTGGAACAAACTTTAGTCGGTCCATCTCCATCACCAATATGACTATCAAAAGACTCAACATGGGGAGTAACAGATTCTCCAATTGTCTTGAGGTCACCTGTGAAACCCGCTTTGTCTGTCAATAATCAGTTAATACTTTCTAATTTTCTATTGCTACCAAATAATCAATGGGATGACAACCCAGCAACATTTGCTCCAGCAGATATTATGGAGCACAGAATGGAACTTTGTTAGCACAGGTAATCAGAAAATGAAGAGTACTGAGAGAATATTTATTCCACTTTAGCTATTAGATCCAATAATCAAATGCAAGAACATAGAAGTCACAATTCAAGGATCTCTATTTTCCTTTTGTTTTAAAACAACTTCCTTTGAACACTGATATTAGAGTCTTCTCTAGACAGCATATGAAAGAAAAATATGAGTATGGAAGGATGATACTGCTGGAGGTACTAAATATAGGAAGGGAAAGAACTGGAAAAACCTAAAGCAGAAAAATTTTAACGTAAGCAGTCTAAACATCAGAAGTGTCATCTGTTTACATCATCCTAGCATATGATTCTAGGCCATAAGATCCACCAACAAGAGGAATACATGAAAAATAAATATCGTTCAATACGAGAGAAAAATGGAGAATGCATACTTATTTATGCCTATCTGCCCACAAGACAACTATCACGGCCGATAGTGTCTCAAGGGTTGAGACACAGTAATGAGAAGACAGCAGGTAAGGTACAAGTATTAGAAACTTAAGATCTCAAATGGGAATAAAAGAAGCATTTTGACAAGATAGCATGCCTGTTTTCCTTCTCTTGTTTCCTCCATTCCCTTCCTGAACGTCATCTCTTGTTAATGCATCAGAATGTGAGTATGTTAAGCGAACGCGAAAAGAACTTTGAGTAGATTTTACACCCTGCAAGCGTGAACAAGCCACTACATTTATATCCTCCATTTTACAGGTTTATATATTGAGCAACCAGCACAAAGCATTTCAGTTAGAACACTTTTCCCCAATTTACTTTCTCAATTCAAGGTATCTTATACCATATATAGTCACATCAAAATGAAAAACAACAATTATTACCAACATAATTCTAATCCCATAAAGTTTCAAATATTGATATTCCTGAAGAGGTGCACCAGAGATCAGAAAAGAAGATTTCATTACCAACAATTTTTGTAATGGATTTGCCACTAATAGTTTCAAGATGTCTTTTGTAGAAATGAATTGGCATTCAGCCTTTTCTTGGTACCAAAGTTCATGGCGGTACTTATTTTTCATATACAACCTGAAAACCAAAATATTTTGGAAGGTATCAAATAAGATAGGCATATATATATACATACATATGGAAGTTAATGGTGGAAACCAACAACATCCCAATATTAGTTTCAGATAGAAGAAAGAAAATAATATGCAGTCATATCTCTTAGCATAAACATTTTGGAGGGGAATCTGACCCTCCTAACCAATGTGAATGATATTGATAAAGAAATTCATGAGACTCTAAAATCTTACCAAACTGCTTGATCATTTTCTGTTACAGCCGAAGGTAATGAAACTTCAAGAGAAAAACTATCAATTTGTTGATGTTGTTGCTTTACAAGTTCAGAAATTACTACAGCAAAGTCATCCGCACTATACTTTTTAAATAAAGTTCCAGTATCATCATAATAGAGAAATTGCAAAATGCCTAAGCAAATTTTGCAAAAGTTTGTCTCCCTTGATCGTTCTTGATGTGATTGCTCATTAAATTCTTCATCTTTCTTTCTCATTACATCTTCTAAAATATCACACCACTTTGATATTGAGAGTGAAGGATGTGAACACATGAGTTCGTGAAGTCCAAATAGTCGAAAAATGCATCGAAAGCACGCCTAAAATAAAACAAACAAACCAAAAGAAATCTTTGAGTTGCTAGATTAAGAATTAATAGAAAACATCTTCAACTCATTGACAAGACAAACTATTACAGATGGATGGCCGACCACAATCAATAACCAAATTACCTTCACCAATTATTCACTTCTTTCTTTAGTAGAAGAAAGTTCCTCTAGTATCGGATAGTGTAACAAGCCACTTGACATGGCTTTGAAATTACAAAAGTTGGACTTAATTCCCCAGAAACCTACTTTTACAAAATACTCTTACTAAAAGTTTTGATCAGGTAATCCTCTAGTAAACTTTAGCTTGATAATTTACAAAGACGTAGTTTTGGTCCCCCAATACGATAATGTTCAAAAAATTCAGTCATTTTAGTCTTTTTGCAAACAAATCAATAAATTCAATCATTTAGGTTTCCACCCGTAATGTTCTTGCAAACCTCTCCACCAACCAAAAGTTAGAACCTTCCAAGATCCATGCACTTGAATGCACCCTGGAAAGCAAGAGGTGAGGGCATGTGTTGGTGGCAGGCAGTGTATGGAGGAAGGAAGAAGGCAAAATAGCCTATAGAAGTTGTCCTCAAAAGCTTTTTATAATCGTATAGAATTCATTGCTCCTCTCATCATGACCAGAAAGTGCAATGTTCAACTATGTCAACCCACCTTGAAGCTAAGATATCCCGTGAATAAACAAACGGAGGGGTATGATGTGGATTTTATCAAAAGACATATGTTAGACCTCATACTATAACAAAGACGAAATCAGTAAGAGCTCTCTCTCTCCCAATTCAAGAAATGTACTCAAATGGCTCTTTTTCTGAAGATTGAAGCTGAAAGTTGCTATGTCATATTACATGATCAACCAATATTTGAAGTAAGGCATAGATGCAACTTCTAGAACCTCAGTACATTTCACACCCAATCTACTCAAAGAAAATGAAGATTCACTGCAGAACTTCACATTTTGTTTTGACATGCCAAACTCCCCACCCCAATTTCTTTACTAGTGATTCAGCTTTCTATCGTACATGATCAAATTAAATCTCGAAGAAGCTTGTAGAACGAATTCTAGATCGAATTAATTCTAAAAGCTAAAACTTTTAAGACCCTTTTCTTTCCCTTATCCAAACAATCCATAGTTTCAATGAATTACACTAATGTACTAATATAGGAAATATCTATGTGATACTACAAGAAAGTTAAAGTCTTTATTTCATAGAATTAAACCAAACATTCAAAAAAACTATCAATCAAGTTGATTCATAACAAAATCTAACTCAAAAACATACAAAAGAAAGTTTGATCTTTTCTAATAAGCAAAATTAATCGTTTTATAAGAATATCAATAAAGAACATACATACCCCAATAGTCCATAAATCTTTTACTGCGTTCACCGGCAGCTCATGGACGGCTTCGCGGAGAAGATTTAGCTTCTCCTCCTCCTGCTTCACAGCTTCAGCCGAACTCAAGTGTTTGACGCCGTTAACCTCCTCCGCCGTAGCTTCAGTCGAACTCAAGTGATTGACGCCGGTTACCTCCGCCGCCGCAACTTCATTGGCCATCAGGTAAATTTGGCGACTGGCGGACGGCGGTACTACTTTGAACCAAATAAATCGCAGTTTCTCTTCTCTTTTGTAACTTTTAGTTATTTTTTTTAATAGTATGCTTTAAATTTGGGAATAATATATGATTATATTTTTCATATTTTTTTTTTATGTTTTATGTAAATAAAATACAATTATATTTATTATAAATTAATTAATTTGAATAATTTAATTTAGGTTGAGCCGCAAAAGTTAAATCTCATCAAATTTGGTTGAGTTTCAACAACCCTTCACTTTTCAATTTGTAAATGCTTTTACAATGCACGTTGATTAGCTTGTGAGTTAAGATATTGCCACTTAAATCAATCTTTTTAGGCTAGATTGAAACTATCGGAATATGCTAAATAAAAAGTGAAGGTATGTGAACGAGTCAATCAAGCTGATAATACCAGTGAAGGTTATGGTGGAAGAAATAGAATCGCTTTTGCAATGAAACTTTCCAATGTAAATCAAAATTAGTACTACCTTTGTCTCATATTATAAAGGTACTTTTCATTTTACACTATTATTAAAAAATCATTAATACATTAATAAACTTTAGTATTTTACCTTTCATTTATATGAATGTACATTAGAAAAACTCATTAAGACACTAATTAATGATGGGATAAAATGAAAAAAAAAAGAATTAATTTTATCCTAATTTTTGAAAGCAGGAATGTGGCAATCTGCCTTCAGTAATGAAAAAGCACTTCATTTATCATAATTTAAGGCTATTACAACAATGAGGAAAGAACCAAATATAATGTTTCGTGGAATTGAAGAAAGAATGCGACCTTGAGCTAAGGTCATTCAAATTAGCAACTAGTAGTAGTAATAAGGCATTACGTCTAAACTCGCAATAATACAAGGATTGTATAAATAAAATTCTCCTCTACTAGAATTGCAGAATTTGCTTAAAGTGGTCTTGTGCGCCTGCCAGCCACCTTGCCACAAAGACGAGCACCCCTTGGAATCGGATATTCGTCTCTCAATGAGGTTGAGTCTGTGTAAATTCTCATGTATAGTTGTTGTCCAAGGTATTGTCGTGCCCAAAATTCAGTCCTTAGGTTCCACATTCCTACGTTGTCCAATGCAATGTATATCGCGGTCCATGACTTGGGATATACCTGCATTCTCACATTTTGTTGTGTTAGTTTACCAGAGTTCAAATTCTATTTTCCCCTGTTTTGTTCATTTTTGGTTTTTACCTGAGTTGTGCAACGTGAAACTGCATCGCGAAGGTTGTATTCATTCCTACTAGCTTGAGTCCACTGGCCTCCATCCATCCTGCATTTAACATTGGAAAACTTTCAAAATCAAGAATGAAATAAGGTAAATATGTTAAAAAATCATGGATAGTGTGAAATTTGTTCTAACATACCCTACAACCCAAAAAGAGTAACCATCAAGATGCCAGCTCTGGACAATGTCCTCATTGTTCTCGAATATAATCTCAATGAATTCCCTGTAATTGACGCCTAGGACAGATGTGTCTTGGTAAATTCCTCCACCAGTTGGGGCATTAGATATGCTTCCGACTTTGAATCCACCAACCTTGAAATAATCGAGTAGCTTCAAAGGAGTATCAAGTGGCACAAATGACACGCTGTTGACTGCGTATCTCTGTTTGCCATTCACTTGACCAGCAGAGCTAGCAAGTCTGATGGTTTTAGTTGTGTTGATCATACCATAATGGTATGAACCTTGTGGGTTTGGCCTTGGTCCACTTGCTGACAAGTTTGTCCTAAAATACACAATCAATGTTTATCAGCTACTTTTAATCAGTTAAACTTAATGAGCTCCACATATTAGCTTAGTGGAAGATGGACATACCTGATGGAACGGGCCTGATTTAGGGACCAGTCGATTTGAATGGTAGGTCCACCAGGTGGAGGTCCTGAGACGGGGGTGTTAGAGCTGCTATAGTGAAGTACAGCGGTGGTGGTGAGGACTGGAGTCGTGAAACGGGATGAAACAACAATGTAGTGGTCTTTTGCTTCTTGATTAGCTGTAATGAGGACAGAGTAGGATTGGCCAACATGAACATCAAGTGAGGAATAAGTTGTTTGTAATGTGTGTGTTCCCTCTACTTCAACTAATGTCATTTTGTGTCCTTCAACACGGAAATTCAACGAATTTTGTAATCCAACATTTGATATCCTGAGCCTGTAAGTTTTCCCTGGAAAAAACTCACTGTTAGATTTTCAGAAATGTCATGACATTAGGCGACGAAATGTCCTCAATACCAATATTTGTCGTTCTTTTTACCTTGCTCAACTGTGAATGTAACACCATTAGAGCCACGACCGTTGATAAGAATGCCATCAGGAAAAGGTAACTTCCTGCCTCCATCAAGAATTGTTTTCAAGGCCTGTATACGACGGAATTCAAATAATAAATAAACTTGAGTTTCTATCTCTGAACAATAGCTAAAATTTATTTCATTTCATTCTTAACTCAAACTTATAAATCTACATTTTTTTTCAAAATAATGACCATAGCCCTTAATACAAAAAGTTATACAACTTAGTTGACAAATCTAGAAATCACATGACTCTGCTCAATCATGCTTAACTCAGAATAAAGTTAGTTTTTTTTTTTTTGTTGTTGATGACTATCTCCACTAATTTTCACATGCCACCTGATTTAAGATTTTTTTTTTAAAAAGATGCACTTTCCAGTTGTTGTCTCCTAATGGACCCACATTTTGGGTCAAGGACAGTCCCAACAAACAAGGGCCCATGAGGAAAAGCACACTAAATTCCAAAACAAGGAAAACACAGGCCACTTAACCTTACCGACACTCCTAAGACACAAGTGATTAGACAACCCACGGTTCTTTTGACTATTTAGTACATGCAAGGCATGTGTCCCTTATGTAAATTTATCGAATTTAACTTTTATATCGGGATAGTGTAAAAAAATTAATTACCGTGTGGTTCTTTTTGTACCAATCTCCAATGAGGATTGTGTAATCGTTAGCAGGTTCTGGAAAAGGGACAGGGATTCTTGGCCTGCTGAGAATCCTAATCCCTCCAAAACCACCAGCAGCTTTGTGGAATGCAAGAGATGGGAAGTAGTAGAAACTCCCTATTTGATCCTTCACTTGTAGATTGAATGTATTATTTCTCCCTGGGGGTATTGGGCATGTTGTTCCATATACTCCATCTACGAATGAGTTTCTCCTGTTTTGTACTCCGTTCCTACATGTATATTTCGAAATTATAAGATGTTAACTTAAATTTTTAGATGAAATAATTCACAAATATGTGAACATGCATACTCTTTAGGTAGGAGAAACATTATTTTCAGTATTATTATTATATCATTATCTTAAGTTAGAATAAAGAAAGCGAATATTAAGAGACATTAACTTGATTTACCTAATATTTTAAACTTAACAAGAATGTAGGGTCTAAAAGAGATTATGTATAATCCTTCCTTGTCCGGTTTTACTAATTACTTGGTAAGGAAAAAACAATTAGTATTTTTATTTATTTTATTTTTATTATTAATTATTTATTTTTCAAATTATATAAAGTCTAAAATAAACATGCAGCAAAAACAAAAAGTCTAGCTGAAATGGACAAAGCACGATCCTCTAAGAAACACAGAATTTGCAGGTACTTTTCACATGCATTTCACATGACCCACCGACTAGTTATATTCAATCTAAATGTTTCATTTCATCATTTGTTCGATAGGCCCAAGGAACCATGTGATTTTGCATATATTATGGGACACAATTCACATTATATTTTCTTTTTTCCTTTCATTTCATTTCATACTCAAAATTTATTAATTCAACTAATTTAAATTACACCGAATAACCTTTAAAGTTGTGTTACGTCTTTAATCGCCAAATAGTGACACGATAATAACCTTCTTACCACATTTCATTATCATCTAAAGGGATCTCATTGTTGCTTATACATCATAGTCTAGAATGATTAATTGGAAAGCAACTTGCTAATAATTATACAGCTGGATAACTAACTGATTAAGCTGCTCCCAAAAATAGCTAAAATTTGATTCGTGGCGTGTGAATTTAGGAAAAAGCCAAGAAGATTCTGATGAGACTTACAAAATGTTGATGTCAAAGCCCATGTGGACATGTGGTATTCTTTTCTAATTTTTTTTTAGTTTTTGTTAGTAGAGGCCAGCAGTAAGCAAGTGGAACTTGTCAACTTGTCGTCCAAATCTTACCAAAGCCACATAATAAATAATTCCAATACTAGCTTTTTGTGCACCTTGCTGTGACGTTTGTTACTGAGGATTTTTCAAACGTTGCCTCTTCATGTATATTCTATTTTTCTCAGATCCCGCTTATACAATAAGATGGAATTTATTGTTGTTGTGTTGAATAATAGTTTTTGTGCACCGAAGAAGTTCACTGTCACCAAATCATTAAATTTTTAGAGCAAATCTACAACTCTGTTCTAACATGTATGGCACATTTCAGCTATTTTGAACTTATTCACTAGTATTAATATTCCAAGATGAAATTATCTCAACCAAATTGTTTTTTATTTGAAATGACGCAAGAATCAGCTAAATGAGAAGGAATCAAAAAAAGAAAAAAGGGACCGCTGTATATCAAACCATGCTCTGTTTTGCTCTTTTGAACAAAAATGTCCGCCACATTAATTAACAATAAAGACGTTTTCAACTAAGCTATAAAGTGAGTGCATTTTTGTTTGTTTTCACATGCCATTTTTTACCCTTTAGATGTAGATCTATGCAAACATAATTACCACAAACTAGCAGTAGCTTCATAACATTTTATATCCACTGATGTTGAAATCTTCAATCTGCCTTTTGTGCTAATAGTGTGACAAACAAAGGCGAATTCAAGATCTAGAGTTAGTTTATTTTAAAGTATGTTGTCTTATTAAAATGCATACATGTTAACTTTCTGATATGTATGATTAGTTCGAGCAAAAAGCTGTAAGTTCAGTTTAACTCGCAGAACTCGCCTTAAATCACTTATTATAGTGAGATCTGACTGCAGAACCATATCAACTAGACCGAACTAGATCGAAAGACTAAACACAATTTTCCCAATCCAAAGCACTTGCAAATTGGAGTTCAGCATTGAATTCAGAACCCAAAATGTATTCCTATGCAACTATGCCCTTACGTTTTCCGGTAAACAATGCCGGTAACTGTAATACATGATCTTCAACGTAATCAACGCACTAATTGTGAAAATTAAAAAAATGGAAGTTTAGTGAATTACCAGGAAATTAGAAAAGGCTCATCCAAGCTGTTGTGGATATTGATAACGAGATTGTCATTAGTGACCGAGTAGATATCAGGACCAGGAAATTGCCCATTAATCAAAATTCCCTACAAAACAGAACAAAAATTTCACCATTACATGAGCATATTGATCCAAAAAATCCAGATCCAGGAAAAAAATGCAGAGAAATGAACCTGTTGAGGAACTCCGAGAGGATAAATAGTTCCATAAGTAACATTCCAATCGAAGTATCTGTAAGGATCTTCTGCTACAACCGTATTCCCAATTACCACTAAAAACACGGCTACCGCGAGTTTTAGCGGCAACATTTTTTTCTGCTTTACTATATTTTGTAGTGAGATTTGCTATAATAAGAAAAACAGAGTGAAAATACAAGGATTTTAAAAGAAGAAAGAGTGGGTTCGAGAACAAGAGTGGGGGAAGGGTGGGGAACAGGGATGGGGTAGGAGGGAAGAATTAAAGTGAAGGACATGCCATATTTAAAAGTGCGATACAAACTTCATTATTTTCTTTCATATAATTATCCTTGAGGTCTTTTGGTGTGAGGAATAAAATTAAATTGTCATGGGATAAAAATATAGTGAAGAAATAAATTTTAATATCTTGTTTGATTATCCAGTTTAAGATAATTTTATATCATACTGATGGAATAAGCTATTATTTCCTTCTCAAAACGATTCTCTATGTTTATAAGGTAGAAATAAAGCATGCATACATATTATCTTTTTCAAACTACAATATGTTATTGTGTGATTTTATCTATTGCGCACATTTAAAACTAAAACTTTGGATTATACGATAAATCTCATTTATCTCACCATACCTCGGTCCGCGAAGACTATGTTCGATAGTAAATAGTAGGGGATGTGGCCCTTAAGTAAATAGTAGCCGTAAAAAAAGAGAGGGAAATATTAGTGGAAAATTTTTTAAATTGACAACTGCAGGTCTGTAATTGGGAAAACTAATAAATATATGAAAAAGTTTGATGTGTCGGTGCGGGTCTACGCTTAAACAGTAGCAGAAATAAAATTATAGCAAAAATATATATATAGTAATAAACTTTGTTATATAATCATTATTATCGTACAAGAATATTACAGAATAAAAACTTTCTAATTTTATTAAATCTTGATAAAAATAACAAGGAATCATGCAATTTATAATCGACATTGACTCAAATATGATCTGTATTTTTTATTATTATTAAACATTACTAACATAAGTAAGTATACGTCTTTGTAATTTTAATGAATGAATATTTTGATTAAGTGTGACGATTCAAATTAAATTACAATTTACGGTTTAATTAATTTTGAATATTTTTTATTTTTCGAGTAATATTTTTGTTGCCAAACAATGTGCTATGTGCATGTGATGAGTTAAAAGGTGTGGGTCCTAACCCCATCTTCCACGTCCTTTCAACATAATATTCCACTCACTGTATCTCACTTTTCCATGATTGAATAGCCGGGCTAAAATACTGCTACTTACCTCCATTTTAAATCTATTTGTCTCGTTTTAATTTAATATAAAAATTTAAATAAATAAATATTATGATCGTAAATTAAAGTATATGTAACATTTATTGAAATGGACGAATATGGGGCCACACCCAATTACCCTATCGGCCTGAGCCTCGCTATGAGAACTGACACTTTTTAATTCTATATGAAGAGTGAAAGTCACTTATTAACGGTAAGGAGAGAAGCTTCACCCTTACTTCAATTATAGCTTGCCCTCCTTTTTTCGCTTTCTAACTTTCTACAAGGAGTGAAAGTCACTTGACTGTAAGGAGAGAAGCTCTACCCCTACTTCAATTAAAGCTCGCCCTCTTTTTTCCCCTCTAAAGATAGAAAAATCTCAATTAATTAAATTTATTTGTATTCGATACGTTCATTGAAATAATAATTGCATGGTACATGTATCTGAATATTCATATTTAATTATTTACAGCATAATACTTATACATACTTTTTAATTTAAATAAATACTTAAATTTATATAAATACATATATTTTACGTGATATTTTATATGACAATTCAATTGAAGTTTTGCACATTTACTTATTTCCTTTCCATGTCCACTACCTTAACACACCTCATTTAACTCACTATAGGCCAGCCGCTTCCAGCTGCCAATTTTTTTCTGTCCAATAAATAATATTCACAGATCACATCATTCAAGTCAAGCAATTATAAAAAGGCCAAGTTTACTGGGAGTTGTTTTATTGGGGTATTAAATCATTCTCCAATTAACACTCTCTTCTCACACTCCTCCAATTGCAAATTAAATATGGATTTATAATTTTTTTGGTCAAAACATTTGGTAGCCAAAAAGTCTTGACTTTGAACATTGTATATCTAATGCATTCGTTTCTTTTAGTTGTTATATTATATTTTTTAAAAATTAATTTAATATTTTAAAATAAAAATTTAGATATTCAAAAAATATATAAAAAGTACTATAAATTATTATTTTTTCATATCAATATGATTAAAATATATTGTTAAAAATATTAATTAAAATTCATATTATTTGACTTTGAAACAAGAAATCATAATAATTTAAAAAAATGAGTAATAAAGTTTCACAATCCTTTAGGGTAGTCCAGTGATTTGGACTTGATACTTCCATATTAGAAGTCTCAAGTTTGAAATTTTTTGCCAGTGAAAGTAAGGGATTTGCCTTTTGGGTCGAACTCGTCACACCGGGCTTGCCTGGTGCAGGTTACCTCTCCTATGTGATTTACGAGTTATTGCATGTGTGCACCTCCAGGTAGCAGCTGGGGGTTCCCCATATGATCGTGGGGGAGTATTTGACATACACCATGTTACTGTGAGAAAATTACTAAAAATACCCAAAAAAGACAGAGAGATAATAACCTTATTCTAATCACGTGTGGATTTATTGGAAAGATACAGGGAATGTAATTAATTGTCTTTCTATTTAGACAAATGCTGGCTGGAAAAAAAATGAAACGAATCTGTACATGTTCACATGATAGGTAAAGAAACACATACAGTTAATACATTATTACAATATATTTCAAAAAGTTGAACTTAAGTGCACGTAATGGCACTATGGACAAATATTTTCTTTAAACCAAGTCTCAATATATGTATACCAATAATCGGAAAGATGGAAATGGAGTAGTTCGAGATGTGTATATCTAATTGATAAATTTTTTTGAGTTAAACGTCTAAGATTTATCAAAACAATCTCTCTAGCTTCATACGCACAGTAGAGATAAGATTATGTATGCATCAACTTTCTGTAACTCTACTAGTGAAATAATAAAATTTGAAAAAAGTTGAGTCTTATGAATCGTTATTTAACCTTTCTGATCCATCTCGTTTAAGTCTGAATAACTTTTGAACGAATTAATGATCCTAACATTCTTGTTGAAGATTCTAAGAACAAAAGGCATATAAAAGGAAAAGAATGTCCTTAGCTTCTTTTTAATTGCAAAAAAAGTAAAAGAAAAATAAAAAAATATTAAAGATAAAAAATGAATTTGGACAATGATTTAATTTGCAAACAGTGGGCCTTGGGGCATTGATTTTGTAGAGACTTTCAAGGCAAGGCAATATCCAAGAAACTTAACTATGTAAATGTATTGCAGTGCCCATTTATAAAAAATGACTAAAATTTACAAATGCCAACAAACCCCATGTGCCATAATTGCAATCCCCATCATATCAATTTTTATGCGTTATGAATTTAACTGCATCTAATAATTTTTTTCTACTAAATACAAATTTATATGTGAATATCATTAAAATAACTTTTTAAAGTAGAATAAACATCAAAGGCTAAACTTGGCCTCCTCACATGATCTTAGAAATTCCGTACCTCATGAGCTAGTTTCTACTTTCTAGACTTAACAAACTCGTCATGTTTAAATCTTGAATCTGCCTCTCACTCAAACACCTTCCGTTTATAACTCTTTTTAGAAACACGCAATTAAAGCAAAAACCATAGTTTAATGAGTCTTGGACAATAACAATTAAAGGGGAAAAAAGGAGTTGAAACTTGAAAGAAATAATAGTACACATGTTTGCTTTGCTGTAACGGCAAAGGTAGGAACTGGGATACACATTAGCACTAGTCAAATGTTTTGATAATACTAGGACCCAACTTGCCGCAATCAGTGGCCATGTTCGTGTCTCTGTCTGTGCAAAACCTAACCAAATAAAAATGAAAGGATTTGGGGTCATGTTTAGACAGCCATTATTTGGAAAAAAAGAAGAAAAAAACATTATAGCAGTACTTAAATTAACACTAATATCAACATCAACGTGTCTGGTAGAGTCACACAAGTGAGTTGAAAATCATGAGGTCTCAAGTTCAAATTCCAGCAGAGAGAAAAACACTAGGTGATTTCTTTCTATATGTGTCACATAATGCACAAAGATCAACATCCTGGGGGGCATCTATTGTATTTCATGTCGTGTAACTGTTATTGTATTTAAAGGAACATGAAAAAGAAAGGATTTATGGATAATGTTACAGCTTAAAATAACATAACACAAGTACTGGGGATTTCTGCCTCAAGATCAACATCTAAATAGGACATGCCAACTCTTTGGGTTTTGATTTTTCAAAGATGACCCAAAAGTTGTTCTACTTTTCTTTGAGTTGTGGGGCTGGGGGGTCTCAGGTAGTAGTAGACTTTTGGTGTCAAAGCCAAGAATTAACTGCATATTGAGTATGAATGATGACTGTAATGACTGCAGATATTGATGATAGATGATTTGATTCTGCTTAAATTGGACTAAATTGAATGTGCACTCCAGACGTGACATTGCCACCAGAAATTTATGTCCGTGATACACAAACAAGTGTTAACTAAGCTAAGAGTTGAAACTAATTATCATTGCATCTGCAACAACTAAAATGAGATTATCATAACTAGCACCAAAAGAGATTGTTTGGTATGCAGGATAAGGTGGGATATCTCAAGATTAAGTTTGCGATTAGAATTGAACTTTGTTCGGTTGAAGGTATAAATTTGTCTGGGTTAAATTTATACCTTCAACCAAACAGAGTATAATTTTAATCTGGACCTTATTAATCCTGAATAACTCACCTTATTCCATCCAACTTACTATTATTTTTTCTCACCTCCCAGGTGAGATAAAGTAGTCCCAAGATTATAATTCTAGATAACTTTATCCACGAACTAAACAACCCCGAAGTGTCATAATTGCACAGGTCAGTTCATCGACTCAGAAATCAATTTATAACATCATCTGGGAAACCACATGATCTAAGCTCAATCAGCAGCAAAAATATTTCCCAGCTTCTACCAACAAAGAATCTGCATCTGTTTAACGTAGGCATAGACCACTTTAATGTTCTTTTGATTTGAAAATGTAATGAAGTTGCATCAGCATTCAACAACCGAGTTGCGACAAAAAACTTCCCCAGAATTCATAGTCCTCAGAATACCACATCCTTTTTTCATGGCAAATTCTGGATTTTCAAGCAAAAATGCCCATTATACTCCCCAAACCCCGTAACATTTCAACATCAACTGATCAGCCCCCTCAATGATCGTGAGGAAACGCTCCTGTCCGTTTTCAATCATCACCAATTTTGTTTGGAATAGCTGGTAAAAATGTTGAAAAAAGGTTCTTAGACGCAGCACAAGTGGAATGAATCTCTGCTGCCTTCAGCCTGGGAAAAGGAAAAGATGTCTTTAAATTATTGATATTTAATCCAGTTCCTGGAGTAACTAAAGATCGTGACCTTTTGATAAACAAATTTGGTTGATCTATGTTTTTAAACCAAATATGACGGTAGACTTTCAACAATGAAGGATAATACTAGATATACCACAGCAAATTCCAAAATCCTAATCTCACATAGTACCTCACTTTATCACACTCCAATCCATTGCACAGAAACAAGCAAACTACATACATCAAAGACAATCCAAAAGGTAATAGCAATTAAGTTCAACTGATTTAAAGAAAGGGAGTGGACACTAGAATAGTCTTAGTATAGAAAGATAAAATGCAAATTGAAGGACAGAAAAATCAAATAATGAAGACACAATAGCTGAGAGAACTCTTTCTACTCTTTTCATTGATCACTGTTATACATGTATTTACTTGAGGAATAAGGAAAAATAGTGCATTTACTGTACAGGTGTCTCTCTCTTATTTGTTGCCTT
>JBCEWC010009216.1:0-18996 GCA_038996855.1 Solanum aculeatissimum
CTAATAAAATTTCTAGCTTGAAATTACTTATATCTACCGCTAAAGCTTCTCCTAAAGGATATTGTGTAGATCCTGAGTTTTCTAATCTTTTTAAGTTACTAAGTATTTGCAGAAGGTCTATTCTATATTGTTCTATTCCTTTTATAATATTTTCAGTTATTTTCTTTAGGTTAATCAAACTTCTATAATGTTGTCCTAATAATGAACTTCTCATTAATGTCCGGAATCTCAAGAAAGAACCACGCTCTGATACCAATATATAGGCCCCCTCTCGGAGGTGTTTCAATGTCTATTTCAATAAGAAAACTTTAAACTTAAGTAATGATGATTTAAGTAATAAGAAAACTTTTGATTTATAAGTAATATATTGATCAAATTGTAATAATCTATGAAGATATAATCAGAAAACTTTTCTTTTCGGCTCTTTTTCCTTAACTTATGTCATAACACTATTCGTCTTTAGCTATATATATATATATATATATATATAATTAGGTAGTGAAATTAAAAAAAAATTTGTCTTTTTATAATTTATTATTTTTTTTCTTATTCATATGCCAAATGGCATCCTTTAATTTGTTACTTTGCCATGTCAGCAACTGAATTACACACACTTTTTTTTTTTTGCCAAATCAGCATTGTATGCTTAATAGGTACACATTTTGAATAATTTAGGTGTTCAATAGGAACTAGTCTTATAAGTGAAAAATGTTGACAACTTTAGGTGTCTATCTATGACTTAAGCCATAATTTTAGATCACAAATTTCAAAAATCATCATTCTTTTTTTAAATATCGTAATCTCCTCCGGCAAAGATCTATCTGCGCGAAGCCGACCTATGGGATAGAAAGAAAGATGTAGGAAAGGTGCGAAGCAAAGAAGAAATGCAAATTAGCTTTGGGAGTGTGAGATAGGCAGATGGGGAGTACGCAGCCGAACAACCGCTGGGGTTTCCATTAGTGATAGCTGAACTAATCAGATGGACCGCCCCAAACCTGGAGCTGACATTTAAATCGAAAATCAATATCGGGTCCCGGCTATCCGAAAAAAGCAGACTGAAGCGGAAGATCACAAAATGCAACACAACAAGGGGATCGTTAGACCGTAGCTTGCGCGAAGGAAGAAGCTAATCAATCAGAATTGAGACAGGGAGGAGAGGCGAAAGAGAGATTTTCGAGCCTGCAAGCAACAACGGCTTTTCAGTCGTTGCGCGCTAGCTTGTAATTTAGGAGTATCAAGTTGAATAGTGTCATATAAAATGAGACGAAGGGAGCATTATTTTCTAATTTAAAACTCGAAAAATGAAACTTAAATTAATACGGAATGTAATAAGTAAATTCTTTAATTAGAGCAATTTTGGGATCAGTGTGTGTAAACCTCTCTCCATTTGGTTGAGGAATGCTTGTCACCTACTCCTCTTTAAAGCTTCTAAGTTCCCACTTCCACTCTACTTTTCTTCCTCAAATTTCTCAAAAAACAAATGAAAAAATCTATACATATATATTCCTAGTAATTAGTGATCTGCTCTGTTTGTTTGTTTTTTAAATTTTTTGGTGTTTGTTGAATGATATGGAAAATCATAAATGCAAGTTATGTTCAAAGAAATTCTTGAGTGGAAAAGCTTTAGGTGGTCACATGAGGTCCCATTTAATACCTCTTCCACTTCCACCTAAGACTCCGCCGTTAAATCAAGATTCCGGCGGCTGCACTGAGTCAACTATATCACTCTGTTCATCTGAAAATCAAGAAGATAAAGGGGTGGAACTGAAGGATTTTTACTATGGGTTGAGGGAAAATCCAAAGAAAAGCTTCAGAATGATAGATCCTGAGTTTTTGGATGGTGGGTATGTGGAACAGAACAGAGAAAGTGAGACTGAATCGGAAAAAAACACAACAAATCTGAGTAGAGGATCTAAGAGAAGTCGAGAAATTGCTGAAAATGACGAACAAATCAACAAAGATAAAGTATCTGATTTTGGGTTACTGAGTTTGTATTCAGATGATGCAGATATTGCTATGTGTTTAATGATGCTTTCAAGAGATGTCTGGAAAAATTCAAAATTGAAGCCAAAATACCAATGTGGGATTTGTCACAAAATGTTCAAAACTTCTCAAGCTTTAGGTAGTCATAAAACTGTTCACAAGAACAAACACAACAACTCTGATGAAGAAGAGGCACAAAAAGTGTCATCAAAGAGAAAACTAAAGCTAGTCAATGTGGATGAGAAATTGCATGAATGTCCATTTTGTGGGAAGTTTTTTCAGTCAGGTCAAGCATTAGGTGGGCATAAAAGATTACATCTTGTTATTATGAGTTCATCAACAACAACAGGTTCTTGTTCATCAACAAATTCAGCTAATTTACCAAATAGGTTCATAGATCTTAACATGCCAGCACCACTTGAAGACAATAATGAATTTTGCCAAACAGATTTTTCTGCAGTGGAAATTCAACAAGAAGTTGCATGAGAGGTTAAAGAATTGTCCTTTAGTGAAATTTCAATCTTTTCATTGTCTTTTTTTTATCATTTTTCTTTAATGGGGTTTGCTTATTTGTAGTAAAGTAATGATCTTTAGTCCCATTTTAGCTCCTCTTGTCTTGGGGGTAGCTGTAACTTGTAACACACATTGCTTTGAAACTTTCACAAGCAATCTGGAAAATTAGTTGCAGATACAAACAACTAATACAGTAGTGTGGGGTGGGGTAGGGGGAGGGGACCAACTATTGCAGGTGTAGTAGTAGTAGACTAGTAGTATAGCAGAAGAAAAGAATAAATTTATATAATATCATCAGAGTGACTGTATTGTTTTGGTTTATTGGTACTTAGAATATGCTTATTATGAGTATTGCTTGTGGTACAAGAACTTTTTGTTCAGTTTTGGTTATCAAAACCAAAGTTTTCAACTCACTATTGTTACTCGAACTCTTTAAAAATATTATCGTACATCTCTAACCATATTTTTGAAAAATTTAAACTAGTGTTACTTCTTGGCTTTGCATATCCAGCTGGTGCCTTGTTTTTCTTTGTGCTTTGTTTTGCATAGAATTAAAAGAGAAACCTTAAAGAATGCCATTGTTTTGTTCTTTCTCATTATTGCCTTTATAGATTTGTCTACTTGAGGTCTGCAGAAGTAGTTTTTCTCCGTCTGTGACAGATAATAAGTACAGAATCTACTTCTAAATTACCAAAATGGCCTCAATCTTTTTCTTTTTTCACCTCACTTGACATGATATTTTTAAAACTAACCATTCTGGTGATTAGTTAGGCATACTTTGTATATCAAATACCAAAACATAGTCGAGAATTATGGTGGAGTAGTAAATACTTAAAATCAAAGATTTCATATTCGAATTTCTCTAAGTACAAAGTTATTTTTGTTAGAAAGTGTGAAATTTTTCAGCACATTGGTCGGAAAATAATGAGAATATTGAATATCAGATGGGAAAGAAAGAATCGAACAATAAAGTAAATATAGGATAAGCACAACACTTATGTCCTGATCCTAGTAAATAGTTTAGCTGTTTGAGTAGGGCACTTTCCTTCCCAAACTGACTCATATTATCAATTTCAATAACTCTACACAAAGTATATAATTATTAGTTTATAAATCCAAATTCTTGAAAACATTTTTCACTTTATTTTAAATTTATGAAGTTGGAATTGAAAATGCAACGGATAGAACAAAACATTTTATTTGAAATTTATTAAAAATAAATTTGGAAAAATATATTTGGAACACTTTTTCAAATTTGAAATAAATGAAAAGTTATATTAAAAAACAATGAATAATTTCATGAATAAACTCAAACGGAATCTGAATTTATTAGTTACTCATAACTAATAATACAAAATGCGATCTTATTCTTTTTTTATATATCCATCCGGTATACAGTGCTCTTGTCGGAGCTCGAGCAATCTGGATTGGCGTCATGTAGGATTCATTTGGGGAATCACTTTCTATCCAGGATTTTTTCATATCCAGAGCTCGAACATGAGACCTCTAGTTAATGGAGAAACAGCTTCATCCACTGCACTACCTTCTTTAATGATAAATGCAATCTTATTAATAGACTTTTCAAATTAATAACTCAAATTCCAAATGTAGAATATTTAACCATTTGAAATACAGCATAATTTTTGATATAAAATAAAAGAATAATTATTACTCCTAATAAAAAGGAGAGATCTTTTAAGGAGATCTCGATATAAATAAAGAAATTATGAAAGTTAGCTAGTTGTATGCAGTTGTTAAGGAAGCTGTCATTGTCAGTCATACAAATTAAAACCTATAGTAATATGAAATTAAATTATAAAATTGAATGGCCACCACATTTATTTCTCCTACGGCTCCTTGTCATTAATTATGATTATTTTCCTATTACATTTTTCAAGATATTGTATTAATTATATTCACAAGGTAATTTGATAAAATTATCTCTATCATTTACTATTTCTTAATCTCTATGTCAAGTCAATAGGAGTCAAGTAAAGATGGACGGAGGGAGTAGTTATAAAAGCTGGTGTTAGCACGAGTTCAACATGTATTTTTTTATCTCAATTTATATGAGATTGATAATTTTTTTATATATATTTAAAAAAAATTAAAATTGTTAATTATTGCGACTTATAGTACATTTTATGTTATTTTTTTAAATAATATATGTTAGTTATTTTGTTTCAATTTATGTCTCCCGTGTCAAATCATAAGAGAAAATCAAAATTTTATTTATTTTCTAAATATTTTAAATTGTTCACTATTGTAATTTATAGTACGTTAACATCAATTTTAAATAATGTATGTTACCCTTCCTATCCCAATTTATGTGGCATTTTGATAAAATTTCAAGAACCATTTAAATTTTTTATGCATCTCTTTAAAAATTTTAATTGGTAATTATTATGACTTCCAGTACTTTTTACACAATTTCAAAAAATATACACACATTTTTTTGATTTATTTATGTTATATTTTTTTAAAGTACTTTCTTTTGGACACAAATATAATCATCAAAAGGTATTAAAACAGTTATTTATTTTCATTTGTTCAGTTTAAAAAATAAAGACTTAATTTACCATTTTGTGTTAATTTAATCCTAATTTTAATATTTACATGAGTTAAAATAATTGATTAGGGAGAGATAGGAAAATCATAGTTGAAAAATTTTGTAAAATCGTAATTAAAAACAACTAAAAAAAATAATTAATAAAAATGATATAATAAAAATAAATAGTTAAAGCAAGCATGTCGATAGTAAGTTGTCTCCTTATCTACTACTATACTATAAGAGAGAATAGCAGGCACATCTCGGTCGACGTGCCTGTTTCAATTGCTTGCTTAAGCAGGCAGCTGTCGATTGACGTGTCTGCTTGAACTGATTGATTTTATTATATTATTTCTATTAATTATTTCTTTAGTTGCTTCAATTATATTTTATAATATTACCCTTAATAAATTATTTTTTCAATTATTTTAACTTTGATTATACTATATCACCTAAATCAATTATTATAAATAATGTAAATATTAAAATTATGATAAACTAAATACAAAATGATAAATTAGATCTTATATAACTAATGGATAAGCAGACATGTCTTGGCTTTAGCTGCTTGCTTAAGCAGACAACTGCCAATTGATGTGTCTGCTTGAACAACTTGAATTTACTATATTATTTTTATTAATTATTTCTTTAGTTACTTTAACTATGCTTTATAATAATACCCTTAAGAAATTATTTTTTTCACTACTATATTATAAGTGAGAATAGTAGACACGTCTCAATTAAGCAGACAACTGTCGATTGACGTGTCTGCTTAAGCTGCTTGATTTTATTAGGGAAACTTACATAGATATAACATATTAAGAAAATATTTACCATTTATAGCAATAATAATTTATTTTCACTAAACATTTTTAATACAGATTTAATTCATATTACAAAAAACTATTTATTTTCACTGAACACTTCTAAAATATTTATAATACAAATTTAATTCATATTACCGAGAACTATTTATAAAACATATTTAATACAAGTTATTGAATGCATAATTCACTTTTAATACATTTATATTGAATGCATAATTCACTTTTAATACAAATGCAGATTTATATTGAATTCGTAATTCACTTTTAATACAAAGTGTAGATTTATCATAGTATTGTTATACATTGCTATAAATGGTAATAAATAAAAAGTATCGCTAAAATCAGTAATTATTTATTAAAAAGGATCCGCTTAAGTAATTTTTCTATTTTATTATATTATATTATTTCTATTAATTATTTCTTTAGCTACTTCAATTATATTTTATAATATTACCCTTAATAAATTATTTTTGTATAATTAAAATATTGGGCCTGTGCATAACACGGGCTATCCCCACTAGTTATATCTTATAAGTAATAAAAAAATTAACTACTTTTGATACCTTTGCCTTTAATTAAATTTTATAAAGAAATCAAATATTAATATCATATTGAAATATATAATTGCATATGTAACTCTTTATATATGACTTCCTTCGGGTCATTTTATGTGACACCTTTTTTTAGTCCGTCCAAAAATAAATACTCCCTCTATTTCATTTTATGTGACATCTTTTTTTTTTAGTCCGTCACAAAAAGAATGTCACCTTTGGAGACAATTTACCTTTAAAATTTCCTTTTTATTCTTAATGAAATGATTCTCAGCTACACAAATGTCTAAGAATGACTTTAGATCACAAGTTTTAAAAGTCTTCCTTTTTTCTTAAACACCGTGTCAAGTCAAAAAATGTCATATAAAATGGGATGAAAGGAGTTTCTCTTTACTATAACTGAAAATAATTTAACATACATTTTTTCTTTACCCTTAATGGAATAATTTTTAGCCACACAAATATTTAAGAATTGTTTTAGACCACAAGTTTCAAATTTTGTTTTTCTTAAATACCGTGTCAAATCAAAGAATGTCATATAAAATGAGATGGGGGGGGGGGAGGTATTATTAAGAGTGTCAACCGAGCGTGTTGGGTTGAAATTGAGAATGTTAAAATAAGTTGAAATAGAAATTGAGTTGGGTTTATAACCCGCCCAAATTCACTTTGGGCTCAAATGGGCTAAACTTCAGATTGAGTCATGATGGATTCAATTTGACTTGCTCAATTTCAATAAGTTTAACATATTATTATTACTTTTTATAATCACAATTTGAATTTTAACTCAAGAAATAAAAATAAAATGTTACAAATCGATAAATAAATCATAGAAAATATAAAATATACATTACATCAATGCAAGTAAAAAATTTAAGAATGGGTTGAAACTGGAGATTAAATTGGGTTCACTTGAAGATTCTTTTAAAATGGATTAAAGCTTGAACATGTTGAGATTAAATCTAATTCAAATATTTATACGCATTTTGACACCCTTAAATATTACGATACTAATAAACATATAAATTAGTATCAATACAAAATTAAATGCTTAGACGCTTCATCTTTAATTACTCTTTCTTGATTGAAATGTTTTTATTTGTGTAATTAATTAACAAAGAGAATTGTTTATATTTCCTTTTGAGTATTTTAATATGTATATTAACATATTAATATGATATAATTGATGTGTTTTTTTAAAACGATGAAATATCATATATATAAAAAATCAAATTTAAAAATATTAAAACAATATCGTTGTTTATGGGTTTGATTTAGTTTTCTCCCTTCGTCCAAAGAAACAAAACCATTGGAGATTTTGTACATTTATATTTATAGGTTTGATTTAGTTTTAAAAAAAAACTTTTTTTCACATTTTAATATCGTTGTTGAAGAGATTATTTTGTAATTTTATTCCAATAATAGAGTAGCTCAAGGAGGCAATATAGTAATCAATGAAGATAATACAAGATTTAAATAATACTAGCTTTTCATAAACGAATATTAACCACTTTAATATTGGAAAAATTACATAATTACTCATACTTATATTTTTAAATATTATGTTTCTTATCATTAATTAAGAGTTGCCTATCATGTATTGAAAAAAAAAAACCTTAACATTTAGATATATGTATTTTTGTTAGCAGATACACTCCATTAGAAAGGTCGGGCATTCATTACTACGTATATAATTACCAGCATCTTCGCTTTTCCTACTCTGATATAAGTTGAAATTCTCAAAGTTAGAGAGTAAAGTATAAGTAAAATGTCAGAGATGCCTCCTCTTCTAGGGTCACTCTCTTCATTTATTCAATGCTTTGGAAAAAGAGGAGCAACAAACAAAGAGTCATACTCATATCCAGGACATTTTGTCCTTAAAAGAGTGTCATCAGTCTAGCTCGTCATGACCGAGACCCGCGCTTCACGGGTCAATTTTGGACGGAGCTCTTTCCACTCTTGGGTTCGGAATTACACTTCTCCACGAGTTTTCACCCGGCCAGGTAAATGCCATACTAAAATAAGGAGAGAGGCGAGCGACATGGGAAACTAAAAAGAGAAGCGAGCAAGAAGTTTCATACGTATCCCGGATACATGTGAATTACACTAGATACATATATCTGGAGTAATTTACATATATTTGAGATACCAAATACATGTGAGAGTGGTGAGCGAAATAGGAGAGAGGCAAGGGAGGTGAGCGAGATTTATTATATATCCCAAATACATGTGAATTCACTTGGATACAATTATACAATATATCTGGAATAAATTACACCTAATTTTAACCCAATATATTTCCTTTTAATATTTTGTAGTGTATTTGTGTCCTTCCAAAATCTTGTTACATTTTAAATAAGAAAAACATAAGAGGAAAAATAGGAGGAGGAAAAAGATAAATGTGTTATTTAGTTTTACCAAGTATTATTAATTGAAGAATTTACACTTTTGTACAATAATTTTGAAGACTTTCAAAATTTTTAACAGTAAATTTTAAAAATATTATTAATACCATTTTAATTATGTAGTACCAAATAGGTAAATTTTATTTTATAAAGTCATTTAAATTCAAATTAAAATAAGAAATTTGTTTCTGAAAAGAATAGGTTTTCCTATTTCTAATCAAAGTAGGATTTTTCGACATTTTTTTAAAATTATAAATATGAATGGCATCCCATCCGTTTCGACATATGAAATCAGTGATGGCCCGTAACGAAGAGAAAGCCCAATCAACTTTAAACCGACTGATCGCCCGGAGAGAAGAAGAAAGGAAGAAACCGAAAGAACGCCGTCCGTACTTAGCCTCAGAGTGCCGAGATTTAGCAAAAGCAGACAAATGGAGGCACCAAATCATGGCCGAAATCGGTAGAAAGGTGCTGGAGATACAAAACGAAGGACTTGGGGAACACCAATTGAGAGATCTGAACGATGAGATTAATAAGTTGATTAGAGAAAAGAATCATTGGGAGAATAGGATTATTGAACTCGGAGGGCCGAATTATATGAAGAATTCGGCGAAGATGACGGATTTAGAAGGGAATATTGTTGATGTTCCTAATCCAGGTGGACGTGGTCCTGGGTATAGGTATTTTGGTGCAGCGAAGAAGTTGCCTGGTGTTAGGGAATTGTTCGAGAAACTTCCTCCTCAACGTAAACGTAGATCAATTTATGATTTATATAAGAGGATTGATGCCAATTACTATGGGTATACAGATGATGAAATTTTGGACAACTTGGAGGGACCAGCAGATAAGAAGATGCGGGCTGCAGCTCTGGAAAACATGGAGCTGGTGGAGGAAAAGAGAATAAAAGAATTTGTGGTACACGTTCCATTGCCGGACGAGAAAAAGATCGAACGGATGGTGGTGCAACAGAAGAAGATGGAGCTTCTGAGCAAATACTGTAGTGAGGGTTTAAAGGAACAACAAGTGGAAACTAAGGCCATGCTCAACATTCAGAGGTAGGCCTGGGTTAAGAGCCAGGCCTATTTATGAATTATTAACATCTTTAAAATAGGAAATTTAACTTGTTTAGGATACGTGCTTGCTACTTTATTTAATTCATGCTAGAATTTCATTATCTAACCCCTTTATCAAATCAATTAGTCTTTCAGTTTGCTTTTTCTATTAATTATCTTTTTTATATACAGTATTGTTAATGCTGAGATACCCATTTGTCTCGTTCTGCTGTTTTTGTCCTCTTTTTATTTAGCATTTGTATTTCGTGTTCTCATACAGTACTTGGAATTCAATCCCAAAAAAATTGCCTATTGTCAGAAATAAGGTTGCACCTTTAATCCATTGCCATTCTGTCCTTTTGCTGCTGATTTGTGGATTTATTCGTAAGTTTCCTTGTAAATGCATTTGCAAAGAATCCAGAACTTTTGGAGAATTCAAGAAAAATTTCTATTATTATAACTAAAATTTCTATCACCGAGTTGGTTGAGCAGGGGATCCCATGCATGTTTTCTTGGTCAAGATCACCGCATGCGGCTTACCTAGTGCGATTTATGTCTCATGCGTGACTTGCGGGCTATTACACCGGAGACTGGAGGCTGTAGCTGGGTGTATCCAGTGTGCTGTGCACCCAAAGGGTTGCACCTGCAAGTAATTTCCTTGTCGTCAATAAAAATATCCAGCCAGAATAAAGTGAATAAGATACTTCGACTACAAATTTTAGGTTTGTCGATAGCAAGTTGAATTTCATTTCTGCAGTCAAGAAAAAAATATCAAAGCTTATTAATGTTTACCATAGGGTTGCCCCCGCTTCCTGTTTGTTTTGCAGTTACACCTCAATCCTGTTCATGCACTCGTATAGCTCCGACCATCATGGCAGCGTCTTAAGTAAAGTGAGTTGAAGTAGAACATTACCACCAGCAATGATGAAAAATGTTGAAAACGAAGACATCAAAGAGCAATCATCCTTCTTTTGTGCAATCTTTTCTTGAGCTAATTTTACTCTTTATTGCTTTAGTTGGTGCCCCTGTTCTTATTGAGGGCTTTTATTGTGCAGATGAATTTGAAGTTTTTTGCTTTTGACTGCCAGGTATGTGATGATGCTTGATGCATCACTCAAAAAGTCATGAAGTTTGTTAGTTTTCTACTTTGATTCTTGTGCTTAATTGGAGAATGTTATTCTGTGAAAATTGTTATTGCTGATGCTGTGAGAAGCAGAGAATCACATTGTGTATACCAAACTTCTTGTCTGTAATTTTCTTTAATAAGAAGATATTTCAATGCAACAGCTCTAAATATGGCTTATTTTTTGCCAGCATATTTTGCCTGGGGTTGTCTAGAATAGTAGCGCATGATGTTGCAAAATGGATTGATCCTTGTTCTTGATATTTTGAAGAACCAGAGTTAAAGTAATATCTCGCCCAGTTGGATGTCATACCTGAACTTTTTTTTAACCTTTATTATTTGGAGTACAAGGACATGACAATAAGGAACTTTTTGTAGTGTAACAATTTCTCTCCTCCCAGAGTGGAGTATGCACGAAGAACATGACAGGTTGATTTAGTTGATATCCTGGCCATATCATCTCGGCTCCCAGATATTTTTGTCCTCTTCCACGCAGTTATTACCCATGAATTATCACCAAGTCTGTAACTTTTTAATCAAGAATCCTCGAGGGCCAGCCGGCACATGGTTCATGACGTAGTTGTTAATATGCCCACTTTACTATGTTAAGGTTCAAACCTCTGATGTGCTCCTAACCCAAGACATGACACACTATGTCCTCACTTCTGAATTAAATCCCGGGGCCCAGTCTGGTGCTTTTTCTCTGGTCATTCGTCTTGATCCATTTTAGTTGTTTCATAGTGAAGTGTGCATCCATATTTGATTATGTGATGCTTGCATTTCTTACTTTATATGGGTCATCAAACAATCTAATACTTGGAAGCAACAAATAGACATGCAATCAAATAACAAGACAGGATAATAAGGATAGATCTAGAAATAAAGAGGGGAGAGGAAGATTAAGAAGAAAGGAAGGATAAATCTAGCTACTTAAGACAGTTAATTACTAGAATAAATCCAAGGGGAAAGAAACATGAACTCAGACATTGGATATTCACACATGGATCAATCGAAGAGAGGTTCAAAGAGAGATGTAAGGGAACAATCCCTAAACCCTCACCAGACAAGGTGAAACTTCTGTCATTCAAAATCTAGCTAACCCTACCAAATGTGGGAAGAGGAGTATTTATATTAGGGCCGAGGGAATAGTAAAGAAAGTCTGAAATAACTCTAGATTAGGTTTTTAATTCGATTAGACCAAAAGTAGAAGTGAAGGGCAAACCTCCGTTGTCCCCATGAAAGGGCCCGTGGACATGAACTGCCTTTGTAGCTTCTGCCTTGCTCCACGAACTCCTCCATTGCCTTGTAGTGTGAGATGTTTTCCTCTTCTTCTTCATTTGGCTTGTTTGACTTGAATGCTTGGTTGCCACAACCATTTGTAGGACTCCAAGGATTTGATATCAACATGGAAACCCTCCTTAGCATGAGTGCTTTGAATCATGGAAATAAAAATGACATGTCATATATCTCCAGTTAAGGAACTGCCATCTAGTTTTGTAAATTCTAGGAATTTCATGGGCTTGTTGTTTTATCTTATGCCGCCAATATAAATGAGAAATGAGGTTGATACAGTTGAAGGTGGCCCTTGATGTTGTCCTATTGGTTGATAAGCTATCTCTGAGAAACTTTGTAATTGATTTATCCCTTCCTAACAATTTCATATTACCCTATAGGGTTCAATCACCAAAAACGAGAGGGCGCTTGAAGAACTTTATGGAGATGATGAAGGTTCTCGGAAGGGTAGTTTGTGTTTGAATGAGATGGCTAACCTCATTGCTACAGTTTTTGCATCATTGCGGATAAGGACACCCTTGCTAAAATTAATTTGTACCGGAATTTCCTTTGGTGCGCTATTGCTCTGTGAAATCACTTGATCCTACCAGCATGACAACCTTTCGCGATTTAATTCCTACGGAACTTACAGCTGGTGTGTGAAATTCTCTTACAAATTACAAATCTAACTTTCCTCACTTTCCACGGAGAGAAACTTGCGAGTTGCTTATTGTGGATAGATCAGTAGACCAGGTTTAGTCAACTTTGTTTCCTCCATTCTCCAGGTAGTCTTGTCTATTTCTCATTTCCTCGACATGCTTCTCTATCTTCTTCTGTTTTTCAGATTGCTCCCATTATACACGAGTAGACATATGACGCAATGTGCCGTGACTTGTTAACATGGATGGGAATAAATCTGTGCATGAGGTGAGTTCTGTGTTCTCAGTCTCTCTTATGGAAATGCTGTTGAATCTATCATAGCAGTGACATTTTACTGTAACGCTAGCCTGCTAGGTTCCCGGCAAAGCTGGAGGCCTTCCGGAGAATAAAGATGTACCTTTTGAGGATCATGATCCTATTTGGTTAGAGCTCCGCCATGCAAACATTGCTGATGTAGGTCTTGCATAACTAGCTTATAAGTTAGGAATAGGACGTGTTTATGCTATCTCTAACCAGTTATTGGTGTTCCAGGCTAGTGAAAGGTTGCATGAGAAGATGACAAGCTTTGTGTCAAAGAATAAAGCTGCACAAACGCATCAAGGTTCAAGGTCAGTCTGCTTGCAATTTACAAAACCTTTTTTTCTAAAAAATTGCGCTTGGATGTGTGTTTTGAAATGCTTTGTCATGATATAATTGAAAATTAATGCAATTTGCAATACTACATGTTATGGTTTTCCTAGTGGGCAAAAACACAATTTTGCTGTTTGACTTGAGTTCTCATGTGTAGCATTGTTTTAATTCTGATTCCTTATATGTCAATTTGTGTCATCTGGAACTACATTGACTTTGAACTTCACTTTAGTACTGTTCTGAATGGTAGACAAAGATGCTCTCATTCTGTAGAGACAATTTTGTACACATGAATGCTCACATTTGTGCACCTTTGGTTGGCTAGATTGTCCCAAGATGACATGAATGCTATGTTCAGTATGAGATTTGCTGGAAGGATCAACAGATAATAAGAAAAGCTCACAGGGACCTTTCTCTCTCAATTTTAACGTTCACAAGGTACATGATTGGCTATGAAATTGTTTGCATTCATGATAAGCTCCTTCTGATGTAGATTTCCTTGTTCTCACTGATCAAGCATCGACATGGCAGTTGTTTCTTTTTGACCCAGTGATAGAGGTATGCTGCATGGGTGTGTGTTGTGACACCATATCCATGAACTGATGATTCCGATTATGTTTTGGTTGTCATGATTCTACATGCAAAGCCAACAATGTCAAAGGACTTGACAATTTAGGCCCTTCCATGTTCTCTCCCCCAGACCCAACCCCCTCCCTCCAAATGAAAAACAAACAAACAGGGATAAAGAACAACCTTCAGGCTTTCTGAAGAAAAGTGGTACATGACTGTTAGCTCCCACATCAAGAATAAAATCTAATATCAGGGTCACTGTAATTCATCACACTGATGGGTTGGGGTGGCTCAGAGACCCGTAGATACAACTTTGAGATGGTTAACCTGCATGAATGATCCAGTCCAACTTTCCATGGGACTTCTCAGTCTGCATCAATACAAGCAAATCAAGTTCCAATTCCTCATTTAATGAGATCGAAAGGACAGCTTCATGAGCCCGCCCTCGAAATTCCGATGATGGATGTTCTAGGTACACATCACTTCACCATTATATGTCATGATATCATTTCTGTGCCAGCAGTAGGCAATTGTTTAAAGGAAGTGCTGATTCAGTTAGTAATGATTTTTTTTATTAATCTGTTACTTCCTTCTACTACAGAAATGGAGAGCAATCACTTTTCTGTTGTCGTTTTGTTGATAATTGAAATGCCTTCTTGAGGAAGTCCAATAAAACTTGTCATTTCCTCTTTGTCTTATGTATCAAATACAACAAAAAAAAGAAAAGAAAAAAAGAAAGCACTTATACTAACATTCGTCGTGGAAAACATTTTTCTTTATACAAAGCACACCCTGGCATGTATCAGAAAGTACAAAACAAATCAGAAATTACTTTTACAAATGCAACTATAGACCATCATGTAACTTCTGTATTGACCTATGTAGCTAGAAGAACACAATCCATTAAAAAAAAAAGAATTACTTATGGAAATCATTGTCATAGCCTGTGACATCACAATTACATTGGGCGCAATGCACAACATTCTTTGGCACCATGAGCTTATTTTTTCGCCATGTCAAATCACCCATGATCGCGTCCAAAAAGCACCTTGAGTGCATTTTGTGATCGCAGGGCTTCAAGGTTAGAAAAAACTCAGTTTTTTGTAATGCCACTCCACAGCACGCTGGGGCCCTTTCTTGGATATTTTCTGATTGGTTTTCTTGCACGGAATCAATTGAAGGTGGCAGCAATACATCTTCAAGACTATCTTCTGATTGGTTTTCTTGCAAGGAATCAAGTGAAGGTGGCTGCATTACATCTCCAAGAACCCTTTGAGGACTTTCTGATTGGCTTTCTTGCATGGAATCATGTGAAGTTGGCAGCAATACATCTTCAAGAACATTTTCTGGTTGGTTTTCTTGCGAGGAATCAAGTGAAGGTGGCTGCATTACATCTTCAAGAATATCTTCTGATTGGTTTTCTTGCAAAGGTGGCAGCATTGGGGTCATAATGACCCCATCAAAATCGCCAAGATTGGCCCGGCATACCACACATGTTTTTCGATTAGAATCGACTGATTCGTAATAGGTTACGACACAATCAAAATGGCAAGGGTGACCATAGCAATTTTTGTAAAACATTATGGCGTTATCAACTTCTACATTTGGAAACTTGGTCAATACAAATTTGCCCTTGCATATAGGACATTCTTGTTCTAGTAGTAATTGGTAAAAATTCGGAAGAGCCATCATACAAGGTGCTGAATGAAGGATATGATTCAATGGTTTTTTCTTCTGAGAAGATGAGAGTTTTTATAGAGAGAGAGCTCAAAGAAAGTAGTGGTAAATTTATATTGATCGATGGGTTTCTTGACAAATCTTGTCATTATTTCTTTATTTCATTTGTAACTGATTTGAGTGCACTTATTAGTACGTAATACATATGAATAAAAATATAGTCTACGGGAGAACAGCAAGAATAGAGATGTTGATACTGGTCACTGTTGGGTTCTTCCTCTTCTCAATCAATGAACTGTAACATATCAATTCACTCTGTTTTTATGGTATAATTTTAAATATATAACCCTAATCAGTGTAATCTCATATTTGGAAAGGTGTTTAGAATGGACGGTGTGTATGCTCATAGCTTTACTATTTTCAATATACCTCCAACTCTACTAAAACACATAATTAAAAACAATAATGAAGAAGCCAAGTAGAAAATAATGAAAAGAACAATAGCAACAAGAGATAATGCGATAGCCAAAGCATGAAAACTTATAACTTGCTATCAATAGGTCACAAATTCATCTCATTGTCACCCAAATCTCTTCAACTCTCATACTCTTTAAATATTAAATAGTACTCGTAAGGAATAAATAAATGCGATGAAACTCAATTTTTTTATCGAGTTTCTGGAAATTTATTAAGTCATAATCGTATTTTTTTTAGGAAATTTTACCAAACTACACCACTTATGTTTTTATATTATCAAAAAATTTCGTCCGTTTCAAAATATTACATAAATTCCTCTTTTTTATATTTCTCTCTCTGAAGGATGATACACGACTCTTCCTATTTACTCAACTGTCTGACATTAATTTAAACCATATTTTCCTCATAAGAAATTGTCCTCATTAATTTTCAAATCCAGGAAATTTAAATTTCATATTCTTCATCGTTTTCAAAACCCTTTTGATGAACTTTAATTTTGTTTCATTTATTTTGTTTGATTCTTCATGTTAGTCTTTTTGAAGAACTTCTCAATAACAACAAGTCTTTGATTTTTAATTTTTTAGACTAGAGTGAATTATTGAAGAAACTGAAGAAGACGAAGAGGAGGAAGAAGATAACGAAGAAGAAGAAGAAGAAACAGAGACAAAATTGAAGAAGAAGAAGAAGAAGAAGAAGAAACAAAGGTGGATTTTTTGGGATTTTCTTGATTGTTTTCGTTTCTTTTCTCCTCTCAAGATTCTGATTTCTTTTCATTTTTTGAAATCTTTTGTTGGTTTTCTGTTCGACTCTATTTTTGTAAAGTTATAACAAATGGGACAAAATCTTTCTTCTTGTGCCGAGGAGAAAATGTTTTGTTGAACAATTTCTTTGGGAATTTTCTGTCCACTAAAATCAAAAGCAAAATCTTGATCATGTCATCTGGATTACCATTAATATCTTTCTCTTTTAGGATTTCTTTCCAATTGAATTTATCATAGAGGAGGGACATCCGAATAGGACTAGCTGGTGCACTAGTAAATATTATGTATCATTCTTCATGATTTATTGAGTTTAATATATGTCTTATTGTATCAAGTATCATTGCATATTTTCATTATATTGAGTTGTATTTACTGTAGCTTCTTTATAACATGCATATGATACGTGATACACAACACGTTGAATCTATTATCCTAAATATAGTCGTTTATCAAATACATAATGATACTTATATAGAGTATGAAATCATTGGATGTAGTGATCCATGGGGGCAGTATGTATCTAGTTTCGTTTCTAAACTATTAAAAAATAACTAATCTATATTAGCTTAGTCATCTGGTTCTTTGAATTGACTCCTTGATTTTTTGTATCCAAAAAATATAGGAGTTCGTTTGTACTTGGAATCAATGCATTGAATCATTTGTTTGATAAATATTTTCTTACAATAAATGAGATTCAGAAATTTTTTTGATTGAAATCTCATATTGATACAGGATCTGATATGTTTTTAGTAGTTCATTTTATGTATCAAGTATTATTTTACAATTACATTGTGGTGCACTATATTTGTTTGGTACATAAATCTTGTATCGTATATAAGATACATTATATATGATCATTGATACAAAAATTGACTTTGTAGTACATGAATATTCACCTGTTGTCCATCGACCACATTACAAAATAAAATGCATATGATACCATATTTGTTAAAAAAATTAATTATTATTGAAAGAGCTCAGTAAATCAAGAGAATAATGAAACATAATTTTGGTAAGACAATGATCCTTAAGGTGTATGTGATACAATATTATATCATATATTGATACATGAGATAAACAATTAAAACATAGAAGAATGATACAAAAATTTCGTACAAATAAAATGAACAAAAAACAGTGATTGTGATGTGTATCATATGTTGATATATGATAAATAAAAATAACAAAAGAGCTCAATGAATCAAGAGAATTAATGTATCATGTATAAATTTCATATATACGTTGAATATCCCCAAATTCAATTTTATGGTTGTAGGTTTCGAAAATAAAATAAAATTACTGACTTATTCCCTTCCATAAATTAAGTTAATTAATGTCAATTAATCTATTTCTAATTATAAAAAAAATAGTTTCCTTTAGAAAATAATTTTTAAAATTTGAATAAAAAATCAAGGTAATTAATAACAATTAACTCATTTTCCATAAAAAAAAAAGTAACAGATTCCTTTTAGAAAACGACTACCAAATTTGAAAGTAACAAATTTCTTTTAGAAAATTACTACCAAAATTTGAATTCAATTTTTTCAAATTGAATTCAATTCAAAAACATATATGCGACCAATACTACCAAATTTAATTTTATGACTTTATTGTATCATGTATAAATATATCATTTTGTATGAATCATTATATAACTTGTCCTTAGGAAATGAAGTGATCATTAGGTATACATGATACATACTTTAAGAGCATCGCACATCAGTGTCACCAAACTATAATGATACACTAATCAATACATCTATACAATATACAATAACTATGCATTAATGGTACAAACCTAATATGTACCATGTATCGAAAATAAAAACTGTAGAAATTACAACTATCAATTGGTTGATATTTAATGATGTAATGATACTTGATACAAATGTCATAAGATAACATACTAAAACATAGAAGAATGATACAAATATTTTTTTGTACAAAATA
>JBCEWC010009217.1:0-18996 GCA_038996855.1 Solanum aculeatissimum
AATTTTCCCAGCCTATCTTGGAGGCAAGAGGAACAGCAGTGTGGCTTAATAAAAGTTATCGTCCTGTCCGAATTCCATCGGAGTTCAGATCGAAATTTGTTCAGCTCCTTCGCCAGAAGGCATCTAACTAATGTACTTAGACAACAAAATCCAGGAGTTCTTTTGATCAAACATTTTTCTGAGGTAAAAATTTGCTCTGTTTATGTACTGTCCCAAAAGATCTAGCAATGTATATATTTTCTTTGGTAAATATCACTTTTCATCCCTCAATTTTTAATAGTGTCTGAATTTAGTCCTCTTCACAAGATAGGAGTAAAGTTGTGTACACAACCTCAAGATCGATGGCGAAGTTCCTCCCTATTCCAATTTAACTCTTCCAGATTTTAATGGTAAAAGTCAAGTAACAAATTATTCCAGTTTACTTGTTCTTTTACAACGGAGTTCAAAATAAATATAGTATAATATATGTGCTGAGGTAATATTTTACTGGTTTTAACTTATTATGAGTCAATTTGATCCTCAAAGGTCATGAATGGGAAGCGGAAAATTAGAATGAAGCCTGAAGGGATATTCTTGGTAAGGTAGTACAAGCACATTACATGGTTAAAATCCATAGCTTTAGGTAATGATGAAAAATTGATTTGGTGTGATTGCATTGTTATTTTAATATTTTTTTTATTTTATTTATATTTATTATTTAATAATCATATTTTATTTTTTATTCTATCCTTTTTATAGTAGTTCTACTTCATATCCTACTTTTCTTATGGGATTATCATTCAGATTTGTTGATGCATGACATTACATATTGAGTTACAAGTTATCATTTATATTAAATTATCAATTAAGTTTATACAAAAAAAAATTATTAGTAATAATCTTCTATTTTAATTAATTGTTTCTATTTAATTTGACCAAAATATTAACAAAATGTATATATTTTGTAATCTTAAAATAAATATATGTCAAATTATTTGACTCAAATATAGATAAATATTTTTTGGTCTTGTGATAATAGTCATATGAACTAAAAAAATACAAACAAATTAAAACAAATAAAATATTTTATTTAAAATTTAAATTTAGTGAAACAAAAGAGTGTAAAAATAATCAAACATATTTATTGAGCCTGAGCATCTCCCGGCAGGTATTAAAATTAAAGGAGAGATTGTTCCACTTGAACTTACTTTTAGATAACTAGTAAAAAGCTTGTTGCATCGTAGTGAAAGTTGCTATATCGAAAAGTCTCCCGGTCAAACACTCTTCCGAATAAGCTTTCAGCATCGACTCAAACCGGACAAAGAATGATGGATAAAAGAAAATAATATGAAAATAAAAATATCTTATAAAAAAAATATAAAACTAAAAACAAGCTTATAAAAGACTATAAAACAAAAATCTCCCCACATAGCATGTGAAGATTGTCTAATCTATATAGAATAGTTAAATAACAACCATTTGAATTAGCCACTTCAAAAAAATATATGTGTAAGATTAAATTAAATACTGTGACTCTGTGAGTCACAAAAGGAAAAAGGAAGGGGAGAGGGGCTAGGGTGGGGGAATGTCATATGTAGAGTTTGTGATAGTAGACCATATAACACCTTATTATAAGTTCAGATAAATTATCCAAAATATAAGGTAAATAATATGTGGCAAATCATTATATGTGAGCATATATAACTTAAATTCCAAAAAAGTAAAAATCAAGAAATCTCCTTTTGACATAGTGGGATTAAATTACTTCATAATAAAAGAGACTTTACAAAGGACTCGAATTCAAAAACTCTAATTAAGAACGAAAAAGTATTTATCTCTAGAGTACAACTCTCGATACACAAGAAGCTAAGTACTTGTGAGTTACGACAAGATGCATGAGTGCTGCTTTTTGGTCAAGTATTATGTTTCAGTCAAAAATGTCCTAGTCGTATATTCCGTTCACGACTTACATTAGTGATTACAACCTTTATAACACTTTGGCATAATTATCCAATAATGTCTTGTCTTGTTTTTCTTTTCTTGTTTGTCAAATCAGTCTAATCATAATAAGCCAAATTATATTGGAAGGAGTTGGAACATTTTTTTGTTTTTATTCATTCACAACCACGAATCTGTTCCATCTTGCCTTGCCTAAATTAAATGGCCACTATTCTAATTTTTCTTTTTTCTAGTTTCCATTTAATCATATTCTCTGCTGATCTTTTCTAGAGGTGGTGAATAGGCTGGTCAAAATAAGTCAAAGTTCATAAGTAGGTCATGATCTGATCCGCTCAAATTTATTTAGGTTCATATCAGTGTTTTAAAAAGTTGGGGGTGTGGCGAGGTGTTTTACGTTGTACAGGTTGAGGAATAAGCCTTGAAATATTTGGCATAAGTCTATGGATATATGAGGTGTAGATCCATGTATCTTCAATTATAAATTTATAACTAAAAACATTAGTAAAAGTAAAATTTCCAATAATTCTACAAAAACTTTCAAATAAAACACCAATGATATAGATTTTTAAAAACAATTATAATTGAAATGGTAACAACACAAGAAATGATAATAGTCAAGATAATTAATTTTAGACAAAAGTATTTAAAACACCCCTAAACTTGACGAAGATTATTAGTTTCACGGCCGCACTATTGACAATCTTTAAAACACTCATCTACTTAACTGACTAAACTTAAATATACCTCCAATCTTGCAACATGCGTGAAATACACCCCTAAATTCTCGTCAAATATTGTGTTGGTTGGTACTCACCCCTTGCTTCTACATTTATGCAGATTGTGAGCTCAGATCTTGTTGATTGTCTTTTTCCTACCTTCAGTCCGAGGTTGTTTGTGGAAGATTGAGAAGTAGTTGTTAGTTAGTTAAGCAGACTCTCATATTCCCTTTTTATGTTCTTGTTATGTTTTTGTTAGAGATAACAAAAAACATTGAGACTTGTATTTTTCTTTTAGATTTTTGTTTATATTAGAGACTTGTACATGTGACTTCAGGTTTTGGGGTATTGTAGACTTGTGGCTTTATGATCGTTTATTTAGTTTACTTTTGCTTAATTTTGCTTTTCTTCTGCTTTTATCCATTTTATTATTGTCTTAGCAGGATGACTTATTTTGATGGATTAAAACAAGTGCAATCACCTACATATTTGGATCGTGACAAACACCACTCATCACTAAGTGTACAACTAATGAAGTTCTGTATTGACAAAAATATCCTATTCATCTTTCTTACTTAGTTACATAAGCTCACACTGAGATGCAGGGGCGGAGCTACCCTTGTCTCCGGGGTGTCAAGCGACACTCTTTCGTTGAAAAATTATACTATTTATCTATGTCAAAATTTGGTTTTATAAATATTTATATAAGTGTGGACACCTGTTGATGCAAGTTGAAAGATTTAGTATAGTGGTTAAGGGGTTGCAAAAATTATTTGAGGTCATGTGTTCTATCCTCGCTAGCACTGCACTAGAGAAGCTGTCATTGAATTGCTTAAATACTATTTGTCCAGATCTTAATAGAGGATGAGGAATTTGGAAAACAAACACAGATCAGACATGAAGTTTATAGTGAGAACTAGATTGGGTATAGTTGAAGTTGCAACCTTCATGCACATTTCTATAGCCAATAGACCATTTAACAAACAGGCATCCAAGTACTTTGGACCTTACTTGATTGTGGAAAGGTTAGTGAGGTTCTAAGTTGCTCGGACTCTCCAAAAATGTTGTCACACCCGTGTCGGATCCTTCAAAAATACACTATTTTTGGAGGATCCGACACGCACCCGTTGACATTTCTGAAGAGTCCGAGCAACATAGGTGAGGTTGTCTATGAGTTGTTATTACCAGTGTATGTGCTCATACACCACACATTTCATGTATCCTGGGCCAGGTTTAAGAAATTTCATGAGGTTCCATCTGTTATTAATCGTCCACGTGTTTTACATTTGTCTAGTCCTAACTTCCCCATACTAGAATGTAGAATCTATTCTAGAGAAGAGAATGATCAAGAAGAATAATAAAGTGGTTACAGGTACTTGTTAAATGGCTTGCCATTGATGCTACTCAATCCACTTGGGATTTTCTTACTGATTGACTCATATATTTTGTATTTTTCACCCTTAAAGACAAAGGCTGGTCTCCAATTGACGGGTATTTATGCACAATAAGAGCTAAATGAGCTGAATTTTAATGAGTTGAGGAGTCAGAAACTAGTAGAGAAGTTGAACGCTTAGCTTAAATGATGTGAGGTATGTAGAGAATTTAACCTCTAAGAGTGTTGTAACTAATAATACGTTAAGCATGCTAGCTAGATAAAAAATACTTGTTAGACATAGATCTAATCATGCATCTATTTATCAAGTAGCAAGCAGTGTTGACTGCCTCTACCCAATAGCCCTATGGAAGACCACTGACAATAAGCATAGTTATTTCCATGTCTTCCAACCACACCATCTTGTTATGGTGTTCTGGGGACAGAAAGTTGTGATCTACATCATTTTCAAACAAAACCTTAGGAATATAGAGTTTTCAAATTCTATACTGTGATCAGATTTTATACTTATCAATTCACATTTTAGGTTCTTTTACAAAGATAGTAAACACATCAAAGGTCTCTTCCTTTGTGCTCAAGAACAAGGTCCATGTGAATCTGGTGTAGTCATCAACAATGAAAAAGACATACCTTTTTGCACGGTGACTTTGAACACACATTGGGCCATATAGATCCATGTGAAGCAGTTCCAGTGGGCCATGAATGCTCACCATACCTTTTGGTTTGAAGATGGACCTCACATGTTTTCCTTGTACACGTGCTCCACACACTTGATCCTCACTGACTTTCCCTGTTGGTAATCCTATGACCAAATCTTTAGATATCAATTTTTTGATTGTTGAGAAGCTTGCATGTCCCAGCCTTTTACGCCACAATATTATGGTGTCGTCCACAACATTGAGACACTTGAACATAGTTTTTTCTAGTCCCCATGATATTTACCTTGTAGACATTTTTGTGTCTTTTCCCTTTGAGAAGCAATTTTTTAGTGCTTGAATTAGTGACTTAACATTCTAATGTTGTGGATAGAATCTCGTTGACTTTGTCACACATCTGGGAAACACTCAACAGATTATACTTAAATCCCTCAATGTAGTACACATTATTAATAGCCTGCAGGTGTGAGGGTCCAACTTTACCAATACCCTTGATTTCTCCTTGCTTTTTGTTTTCAAAGCCTACACTCTCTCCTTGGAAACCATTCAACAGAATAAAGTTTCTCTTATTGCCTGTCATATGTCTGGAACACGCACTGTCCAGATACCATTGCTTTTGTTTCCCTCCAACTAATTCTTGCACAAGTAATCAAGGGTTATTCTTGGGTACCTAGATTCACTTGGATCCCTGTTTGTCTAAGAAAGGATGAATTAAATCTCTCATGGTCTATTGTGGTATGTGCTTACTCGAGGGAACCAGTTTCCCACTTCTCTTGCCATAAGTCCTTTTTAGATAGGTAAACTTTTTCTTAACTACTTTATTATTCTTTTTGCAGTAAGTTTTTAGGTGACCTGATTTATGATAGAGAGTGCAAAGCTTACATAATGTATTCTCATCAACTTTAGACATTCCCTTCGTGAAGTCTAGTCCAAACTTGGTAGTAAACTGACCTTGTTACATATCATCGAGTAGTAAAGAGAATTTGGTCCACCTCATAATTTGCTCTAAGTTAGTTTGTTCGATTCTAATTCCTTGAGGAGGGCTTCATTTTTGGCAGTCAAGTAGATCAATTCATCACCTAAGATTTTAACTTTTTCTTCCCAGGCCATTTGAACATACCTTTTACATTCTTTTCTTTTCTATAAGAACTCAATTCACTAACATCCTTTTTAAGGTTTTGATTAATGATCTCTAAACTCTCATTCTCAATTCTCAATAACGCATAATCTTCTAATAAGTTTTCCTTGTCTTCCAATGTGGAGACATATACATCAATGAGGACAAGAGATAACGACTCTAGTTTTTTTTAGAATAACAAGACAGGTTCCTTTTAAAATGCTCAAAGCTTACCTTGGCTTTCCTAGGGTCATTCTTTTCATGCTCAGGTTCAGTTCCAACCATCAGTGCTATGTTCTTCCCTTCATCCTCATCATCTGAATCTATTCCACTCAGTTGAGTTTCAATGGTATCCTTTATTTGACAGACACTCTCTTCATCATCTAACATATTTGATGCCACTAGTGCCATAAAATCATACTTTTCTGAGTTTTCCATAGCTAGGAGGGATTGAGTTTTTTATCCTTCTCTATCTGATTCTTCTCTTGATGAGTTTCCCATTGTTTCTAGTGCTTTTCTCACAGTGAGATGTGCTTCTTGATTAGTCATTCTTTTTTCCTTGGGTATGTATTGATAATTTTTTTTATTTCCCTGGCTTTCTCAGAGTTGTTCTTGTATTCCAATGCTCACAATGGATAGAACTTTATAAAGTGATCTGGACTTCTGCACTTGTGACATAACTGATCCCTAAACATATTGCCTGAATTTCTTTGATAATTTTTCCTCTGACTGGACTATTATTTTTTTCAACATCCTTTGGAATCTTTTTGTTATCAAGGCAATATTTTCTTCCTCAAAATCATCTTTTTCTGTTGCCTTGCCAACCAGGTTCTTCTCTTTACACTTACTGCTCATTTCTTTCTGTTGGTTCTTTTTCAGCTTGTAGGTCAAGAAATTTCCAATAATCTCATCCATAGTCAGTGTGTCTAGATCTCTAGCCTTAGTAATTGCTTCAACTTTGCTTTCCCATGACTCAAAAAAGGCACTTAAGAGTTTTCTAATTGCCTTACCAGTTGGAATAACTTCTCTTGGTGAGTTGATTTCATTGACTATTCCAGTAAACTTGGTATGAATATTTTGAATCGTCTCTCCTTCCATCATCCTAAATAGCTCATACTGCTTGTTCAGATTGTCAATCTATGACTTCTTCACCTATCTAGTTCTTCATGAGCAACCTGTAAGGCATCCCAAATAGCCTTAACATCTTGGCCTGCTGAGATCCTATTTTACTCATCAGGACCTATTCCAAAAATCAAGATTTTCTTAGCTTTAGCATTATTCTGAATGACTATCTTATCCTCAGCATTCCACTCTCTTCTCTCCTTGGGTGCTTAAGTGTTTGGTTTTGTACCATTCTTCATGGGGATAGTAGGTGCGTCAAGTATGACATTCCATAGATTTGGACTTTTTCCAATTAAATGATCCATCATCATATTGTTCCACTAGCCATAATATTTTATATTAAACAATGGTGGCCTTGTTTGAGATGATCCTTCTTGTGATGTTGGTGGTGCAACTATCAATTATTTTCAAGGTGGTAACCTTTTATTGAGAAGACCTGCTTTGATACCAATTGAAATTCTCCAATGCAAAAAAATAATAAGAACCAGATTCTTGTAGTAAAACCTGTTAGAGTCAAACTACACATACAAGAACAACACATAACTTATAGTAGAAAAATTTCTTGCTCAAAAAAGAAACAATCACTACCTACAACAAGTAGGATTTCAGCAACGTCACTAAAAATAATCACTACCTATAACAAGTAGGATTTCATAAACTTCACTAATTCAAACTGGCAATGTCAATATTACAACTCAGTAGTTACTTTCTCACTTCTCACTTCACAAAACAAATGATCGACTCCGATCGAAATCTCTACCCAACAAGAAGTCAAACCCACTCCTTGTTCTAATTCTCTCAACAAAAGTCCTCACTTACAATAATTGTCACTCAATAACAATTCTAAGTGAAGCAAAACAGAGCTGAAAAAAAATCTAGCTCTAGATCTTGTTTACTTTAATTTCCTACTCAATGTTGCTCAATGTTTTACTCAATGCCTTTTCTGTTGGATTGTTTTTATTGCCACAAGTACTCTTCTAGGGTTTGATTTATCCTTATATAATTCTCTCTATAAGAGTCCTATTACGATACCTATTCTCGGCTAGAATCCTTGTTTTCTTTATTTAGAAGGCTTGTCCACTTAAACAAGATTTTCTTCTTTTCCTGATTTTTGCATTGGTTGCATCTTGTCTGGTGAACCTAGTTCACTAAGTAGTATACACTTCACCTGACTTTTTGTATAGTCACTCTTTTTCATCTAGTACTAATTCCTAAACCCACTTGGATTCTAACAAAAGCTGAAGAAAACTATTGTGGTCAAGAGGACTATATAAGTATAAATCAACCCTAGAAGAGTACCTGTTGCAGTTAGAACTTTTGAAATCTAACAAAAGGTATCAAGCAAAGCATTGAGCAACATTGAGCAGGAGATTGAAGTAAAGAAGATCTAGAGTTAGGTTTTCTTTCAGCTCTATTTTGCTTTACTTTGAATTATTGTTGAGTGACAATTATTGTAAGTAAGGACTTTTGTTGAGCGAATTAGAACAAGGAGTGAGTATGGCTTCTTGTTGGGTATAGAGTTCGATCGGAGTTGATCATTTGTTTTGTGAAGTGAGAAGTGATAAAGTATTTATTAAGTTGTAATCGTGACATTGCTCTTTGGAGTTAGTGAAGTTGTTAAAATCCTACTTGTTATAGGTAGTGGTTGTTTCTTCCTTGAGCTAGGAGTTTTTTCACTACAAGTTTTGTGTTGTTTTTGTTTGTTTGTGTGTGGTCTGACTCTAACAGGTTTTACAACAAGAATTTGGTTTTTCTCTTTTTTTTGGCGTTGGAGTATTTCAAAACTAAATTATATAATTACAGTGTTTGTTGGATCAATAATATTTTGATGATTTGACAAAGTCTAAGTTGGGACCTGATCCCATCTTAGAGTAATGCTGATATCCTGAAGAATCTTTTTGAAAATGACTTCATCTGCAAATAACTAATTTCTTAAGTGCTCAAGTAAGTGTGTATGAACATTTTTTTGTTGGCCAATGATTTTAGGCCAAATGGCGTATTTTTGGCAAGTGATCTCTGTGATCCCCAACAGTTTGTTATTTGTCTTCCAAGAGATTAATACATATTGTGAATCAATAGAAGAGAGATCATCCACTCCAATACACTTACAACTAAAAGTTCATCTTCTCCATAGTGTAAAGAGACTAAAGAAAGCATCCATGACGTTGAAGATTGAATATTCATCTATAGATTTCTTTAGTTTTATTTCCCTGCTATAATTGTGAACTAGATCCTCGTATATAAAGGATTCTTTGGTTTGCTTTGATATTCCATTTTCTGGGTATTTGCTCATGTACTTGGCTAGGGTAGCTAGGTTTTTGGGTGTTGACCTTCAACATGGTTGAAAAGGTTTCGTTAGATCTTGTAAGGAGAAAAGGGATTTGTGGATCAACTCTTAAGATTGTAAGGAGAATAATCATTTTTCTCCTTAAATATTAATGGAACTTTGCTTGAAATCCTATGGATCAGGTAGTGGTTTTACCTACCTTGAGTAAGGAGGGTTTCCACTCTAAATCTGTTATTTTGTTCTATTTTTCTTACTATTTTTTTACTATCCGTGAGGAGGGACCTAGTCCCTGGTTAGAGTAAATGCGTAAGCACTCCAACAAGTGGTATCAAGGCAGGTTTTCTCTAAAATATTAACACCTAGAGAAAAATCTGGCAAGAATGGTTGCTCCTACTGTTAATCTAGAAGAAGGACAAACAACTATAAGACCCCCACATTTCAATGATCAATTCTATGGTTGGTGGAAGACTAGAATATACGACTTCATCATGGATGAATATAGTGAACTATAGGACATCGTCCTTGATGGTCCTTATGTCCAATGAAGGAAGAAAAGGATGGAGATATCACAAGGTTGGTTCCCAAGACAAGAAGAGAGCACAATGAAGCTAACGGAAGAAGGTAGAAAAGAACTACCGAGCTAAGAAGATACTAGTCCGTAGGATTAGACCAGATGAGTATTGTAGAATTTCAGTTTGTGAATTTCCAAGGAAATCTGGGATTGCTTCATAATAGCTCATAAAGGTACAACACAAGTCAAGGAATCGAAGGTTGATATACTCACAAGTCAATATGCGAATTTCACTATGAAGAAGGGTGAGTCTATTCGGGAAATGCATACTAGGTTCACCTTCATAACTAATGAGATCAAGTGCTTGGGAGAACCCATCAACACAAGCAAACAGGTTCGTAAGGTTCTTAGGGTGCTTCCTAAGTCGGGAAAGCAAAGTTGATGTCATTTCTTAAGCAAAGGACTTGAAAACTTTAACTATGGATGAACTTATTGGGAACCTACAGACTTATGAGCTTAACAAGAAGCAGGATGCTTTTAAGAAGAAGCTAAAGAAGGATAAGTCTATGTCTCTTAAAGTAAAACCGGGTGAAGAAAGTGACATGGATGTTGATATGGCATACTTGACTCAAAAATTCAAAAAAAACTATAAGGAAGAATAACTTTCAAAGTGGAGGATCTAGCAAGCTTGCTAATCCTTCTGATTTATGCCATCAGTATGGTAAGCCTGGATATTACATGAGAGAATATCCTATGCTCAAACAACAGAGTAAAGACTATGACAGCTCTGGTGGAGATAAGAAGAAGAACTCGATCTCCCATATAGTCAAAAGAAGAAATGTTGTTGATGAAATTGTAAATCTAGCTCTTGGTGTATGGGTAAATTCCTCAAATGATTCTGATGAGTTAGAAGGTCCTGGTGATGCTTCAATGTTGGCCATAAAAGATGATGATAATGTGTACAACTCAATGTTTGCGTTCATGGCAAAATCTAATAATAAAGAGGAAGAAGATGTTGATGAGGTAACACTTGTTGATCGTAAGAAAACTCTTGATGCTTATTCTCTTAAGAAGTTGAGAAACTAGGTTGTTGTTTTGATTGACTCTCTTTATGAGTTAACTACTGAAAAGGATTTTCTGGATAACTCTTTAGAAAATTTTAAAGATGAAAAAATCCTTTTAGTAACTCAATTGTCTGATATGGAAGAGAAGTTGGATACCCTTGAATCTGAGAACTCTTTATTGAAAGATAAGTTTATGAATGGCCCCTTAACTCAACTGAAAAGCAAGAGTAAAATTAGTAAATTATAGCTTGATTTGGAGGAGAAGTTGAAACATGCTGGACTAAAACTGAACTTAGCCTTGGGAAAGAATTCTGCTCTAGAAAGGAACCTGGTTAGGGCTACGAAGAACTGAATAAGTTGCTTAAGTGGACCACGTCTTCAAAAATCTTAGACAACCTCACAAATCATAATATAAATGGTGGGAAGGGTCTTGGTTATGAGAAGAAAGATCATCCATCTAATTTTCATAGAAATTTTATGATTGTGGCTGACAATCTTCTGTGTCTTCACTGTGGAAAATATGGACATCGTAAAAGAGACTGTCCTTCTTTGAAAATGGTTGAGGAAAGTGTGAAAAATTATCTCAGTACTAAGAAACTTAAGGGAAAACCTAGTCCCACTCTAAAATCAAGGATCGGATCTATTGAAAAGAAGTTGGCTCTACCTTTTTGGACAAGAAAGTCACTTATTGTTCCTTTATCTAATTATTGGGGACTCAGGCTTAAATGGGTTCTCAAATCTAATAAGTGATGCTTGTACAAGTGAGTGGAGGAAACCCTAGTCAATATTGGTATATAGATAGTGGATGTTCAAAACATATGACTAGAAATAGTGAAAGTTTCCTCTCATAAAGGCACTTCAAAGTGGAGGTGTCTCTTTCAGTAATGGAAAGAAAGGGTATATAATGGGTATAGGTAGAATTAGAAAGTCCTTAGAGCATTCAATTAAGAATGTCTACTATGTAAATGGGTTGACGTATAGTTTACTGAGTGTCTCTCAGATTTGTGACAAAGGAAATAAAGTCAAGTTTCATTCAGAAAATTGCATAGTGACAAATCTGATTTCCCAAGAAGTTATTCTCGTTGAAAAAAGGGTAAAAACATGTATTTAGCTGATCTGGACTCTTTACAATGTGATGAACTCATATTTCTCAGTGCTTAAAGTGAAAATATTGAGTTGTGGCATAAACAACGTGGTCATATCCGTCCATCTCTATTGAACAAGCTTGTAGTTAGGGACCTGGTTCAGGGTCTACCCAAATTGAAGTTTGTTGATATTAAAATTTGTGAAGCATGTGTAAAGGGAAATCAAGTTAGATCCTCCTTCAAACAGAATAAATAAGTCAACACAACAAGGCCCTTGCAGCTGATTCATATGAATTTATGTGGACTAGTTCAAGTCCAAAGTAGAGTTGGAAAGAAGTATATTTTTGTGATTGTTGATGACTACTCAAGGTTCACTTGGACTATATTCTTAAGGTCCAAGTATGAAACATTTGAATTCTTGGTAATATTCATAAAAATGGTATAAATAAAGCTGAATTACAAGTCTGTAGAGATCAGGTCGGACCATGGAACAGAATTTAAAAATTCTAGGATGGATATTTTCTATGCTGAGAATGGTATTAGTCATAATTTTTCAGCTCCTAGAACTCCTCAGAAAAATGGAGTTGTGAAGATGAAAAATAGGACCTTGGTGGACATTGCAAGAACTATGATAATAGACTCTGGATTGCCAAAGAATTTTTAGGCTGAGGCTATCAATACTACATACTATGTGACAAATCGTTTCTTGATCAGATCTATTCTTAACAAGACTCCTTATGAGCTATTGTATATGAGAAATCCTAGAGTAAGTCATTTAAAACCATTTGGATGGAAATGTTTTGTACTGAATAATGGTAAGAATGACCTTGGAAAGTTCGATGTGAAAAGTGATGAAGGGAAATTTGTGGGATACTCATCTTCCAGCAAGGCTTATAGGATCTTTAACAAAAGGACTCAATGTATCAAGGAAAGTATTCATGTGGTTTTTGATGAATCAAGTGATCTTGAGAAGTTGAAAGTCAATAATGAAGATGAACTAGAAGAGATTTTGCAGTTTCATAGAGATGAAGTTCTTGATGAACAGGTTGGAATTAATAATGGGCATGAAAATCTGAATGATAGAGATATGAATGTTCCTGAGGATGTAAAAGTTTTTGAAGAGGGACATGGTCAAGCTGATGACCAGGTATATAAAAGAATTGGTGAAGATGAAATTACTGAAGAAGATGTGGAAAATTTTGATGAGAATGAAAGTGAGAATCAAGTATTAAGGAAATCAACTTGGAAGCATAAATCCTCTCGATAATGTTATTTCTCCTTTGGATTCTGGAATTCAAACTAGATCCAAAATGAGAAGTATGGTGGCTTATTTAACATTTATCTCATCGATTGAAACCAAAAATGTGAAAGAATCCTTGAAGGATGTTGATTGGGTGAATTCTATGCAAGAAGAGATGCATCAATTTGAAAGAAGTAAAGTATGGCATTTGGTTCCTAAGCCCGCCAATAGATCCATTATAAGGACCAGGTGGGTGTTCAGAAATAAGCTGAATGAGCAAGGAAATATTGTTAGAAACAAATCAAGGGTGGTCATTCAAGGTTATAATACAGAAGAGGGTATTGATTATGATGAAACGTTTGCTCCTGTTGCCCATATGGAGGCAATACGAATCCTCATAGACTTTGCAGCCTTTATAGGATTCAAACTATTTCAAATGGATGTAAAAATATCTTCCTTAATGGGTACTTAAAAGAGGAACTTTATGTTAAACAAACTCCTGGCTTTGAGGATGTTGACTATCCAAACCATGTGTTGAAGCTAGACAAATCTTTATATGGCCTCAAATAGGCTCCAAGAGCCTGGTATGAAAGGTTGTCAAGGTTCTTGATTGAGAATGGTTTCAAAAGAGGAAAGATTGATAATATCTTATTCTTGAAAAATTGAGAAAAGGACCTATTTATTATTCAGATCTATGTGGATAACATTATCTTTGGAGAAACTTTGAAGTCACTGTGTACAGAATTTTCAAGACTCATGAGCAGTAAGTTTGAAATGAGCATGATGGGTGAATTGAGTTTCTTTCTTGGTTGCAAATCAAGTAATACTCGAATGGAACGCCTATTTGTCAAGAGAAGTATATCAAAGAGTTGCCGAAAAAGTTCAAAAAGTAGGATGCTAATCCTATAGATACTCCAATGGGCACTAATGCAACGTTGGATTTGGATGAACCTGGTCCCTCAGTGAATCAGACAATGTATAGGGCATTATTGGGTCCTTATTGTATTTAACAGTAAGCCGCCCTAATATTGTTTTTAGTGTGGGGATTTGTGCAAGGTTTCAAGCCAATCCAAAAGACTCACGCCTGAAAGTTACTAAACGAATCTTGAGTTATCTAAAGAAGACATGGGACTTGGTCCTATACTATCTTGCAGGTGACTCCTTTGAGTTGATAGGATTTGTTAATGTTGATTATGTTGGATATCAAATTAATAGGAAGAGTACTTCCAGTATGGCTCATTTCTTGGGATCATGCTTGGTGTCATGGGGTACTAAAAAGAAAAATTTAGTTCCTCTTTCAACCGCATAAGCTGAATATGTTGTTGTTGCGTCTTGTTGTGCTCAACTACTTTGGATTCGACAACAATTGAAAGATTTTGGGGTGTTCACCAACTCCATACCTCTCTTGTGTGATAATACTAGTGCACTTAATATGGGAAAGAATCTAGTTCATCACAAGAGAACTAAGCATATTGATATGTGACATCACTTCTTGAGGGACAATTTTGAAAAAGGGAATATAAGCATGCAATTTTGCAAGATGAAAGACCAAATTGCAGATATTTTCACAAAACCTTTGAGCAAAGATACCTTTGAAAAGAATAGGTGGAAGCTTGGTTTGATGAAGGTCGACTGACTAGGTATGCTTTACTGTACTCATCTCTGATGTTGTCAAAAAGAGGAATATTATTGTGAGGGGAAAGTATGGTGCATGTTTTTGTTTGGTGGTCTAGGTGAAAGGGGGAATATTGCTTTAGTTATTTGCTGCTTATTTTGGTTGTGTTTGTCATCATCAAAAAAGGAGAATTTGTTGGATCAATAATGTTTTGATGATTTGACAAAGTCTAAGTTGGGACCTGATCCCATCTTAGAGTAATGTTGATATCCTGAAGAATCTTTTTGAAATGACTTCATATGCAAATAACTAATTTCTCAGGTGCTCAAGTGAGTGAGTGTGAACGTTTTTTTTGTTGGCCAATGATTTTAGGCCAAATGGTGTATTTTTGGCAAATGGTCCCTACGGTCCCCAACAGTTTGTTATTTGTCTTCCAAGGAATTAATACATATTGTGAATCAATAAAAGAGAGATCATCCACTCCAGTACACTTACAACTGAACATTCATCTTCTCCATACAGGAAAGAGACTGAAGAAAGCAGTCATGGTGTTGAAGCTTGAAGATTCATCTCTAGATTTTTTTAGTTTTGTTTCCCTGTTATAATTGTGAACCTGATCCTCGTGTATAAAGGATTTTGGGGTTTGCTTTGAAATTCCATTTTCTAGGTGTTTGCTCGTGTTCTTGGTTGGGATAGCTAGGTTTTTGGGTGCTGACCTTCAACGTGGTTGAAGAGGTTTCATTAGATCCTATAAGGGGAAAAGGGATTTGTGGATCAACTCTTAAGATTGTAAGGGGAATAATCATTTTGCTCCTTAAAGATTAATGAAACTTTGGCTGAAATCCTATGCATCAGGTAGTGATTTTACCTCCCTTGAGCAAGGAGGGTTTCCACTCTAAATTTGTTGTTTTGTTCTATTTTTCTTACTATCTTTTGATTATCTGTGAGGAGGGACCTGGTCCCTAGTTAGAGTAGACGCGTAAGCAGTCCAACATGGTTTATATGAAACGGCGAGCATATGCATTGGGGCCAGGGTGCTATATCTGAGTTAAGGTTATCAATTCATTATTTGATTTATTTGCATGCATGGTATGATACATATGCTTAATTTAGTTAATTGTGTAAAACGTTTATGCTAATGCAATTTCAAAATTTATATGATTTCGCTATACATGGTCAGATCAGTTATTGCATAAAGGCTTGTTCAACAAGGTTGCCAGAGTTGTCTTATCTAAATAATTTTGACTAGATAATTGAAGAAAATTGGATAACTTAACGAAGCAGAAATCTATTCGTTTGTAAAAAACCATATTATTTTGATATTAAACAGTCTAGACCTCACAATATATTGATAAGTAACAAGCACTGCCACACAATGAATTGCATATAAAATCAAGGCATCAAATTTTAGTCATATGTCCAACACAACAGATATAGAAACTACTAAGGCTAGCAAGCCGATGTAATCAAGCTTCATCTATCGCCTGGATATCGCGACAGCTGAGAAAATGATAAGGAGAACAAAACACACAATCGCACCAAAGGAGCCGATGAGTGAACCAGCAGATCGTTGGCAGAAATCAGTATATTGTTGACAAATTGAAAACCAGTTTGCAGAAGAGTTTCCATTATGTGCTAAATACACAATTGCAGCTGCTGCAGATGCTCCAGATGTGAGAAGAACCAACATTATCTTCAAAATTTAACAACAAAAATCATGATCAATCATACTACACTTTGAGATGCAGACACCAAAAAATCTAATTCTCATGATAGTTACAATTTACTTTTTGAGGCCTAATCAACCACCTGCTATAGTGAGACAATACCGTTAGACTTCTCTTTAACATATATCATGTCCAACAACATAAATCTGATTTTTAATCTTGCCCTTCGATATATTACATTATTTTGATGTTGTTTCTCTGCTTTTTTTTTCCTGAATGTTCTGTTATGATTTCATTACTGTTTGTTATGCATGTCTACTTTGCATCTTTATGTTATTTTTAACATTGCTTTTTTGTGAGTTACTTGAGCCAAGGATCTGGACATGTTATTATATTACCGCATCAAGGAAGATGAGCAAGATTCGACTTTTTCCTGCTCTGCTCCTCATAATATGAAAGATGGAAAATGGGAGAGAAAGAGCAAGATAGGCACAGACTATTGCATTCACAATCACGAACAACCTGGGTAAACAAGAAGCAAAAAAAATGAATGAACTTTCATTTCTCACATGCATATTATATTACAAAAATGTACTTACTTAAATGTGTCAATATCATCATATTGAGCTGAAAATTGCACAAACTGTGTGACAAAAGGAAGAGTTTGTTCAGCAGTGCCCATTGCCACAGCACCTGCTAAGGTCCCAACAATTGCGACGATACGCAGAACAAGATCAAATACAGAGAGTCCTCTGTTCACTCCATGACCTCTGGCCTTCGATGCTTCTCCAGCTTCCATCGATACTGCCTTCATCATTCCTTTTTTCTCTCTTCACTGAAATTTTTCTGTATGATTTGTATTTTTAGCTTGTGATAAGTGCTTTGGATTCATCACCAATTTATATTATCAACACTAAGGCATGTTTTGGAATATTTTTTTAAGTAATTTCTACCAATAGGAAGTGATTGATGTGGATTTGCTGAAATCCAATTAACTATGATCATTTTAGAAGTGGCTAAGATATGCCCTCAGCTTTGGAGACTCTTTACCTGCTCTACTTTCTACGTATGTAATAATGTTTGACGTTGTTAATGTAATTTTATATATTATATAATAAGTTGTTTTCTTGTTTCAATTTATTATGATATATTTTTCTTTTTAATCCCTCCCAAAGAGAATGACTCATTTCTATATTTAATATTTTCTCTATTTTTTTAATCTATTTCAAAAAAAAATAAAAACTTTTTTTTGACAATACTTTACTTTCAATTTTTCATATAACATATTTAAAGTCATAAAATTAAAAGATATTTTGGTAGACTTTATGTAACTTTAATTTATAACTACAAGATTGAAAAATCTTCTTTATTTTTTTAAAATCCACATCAAATCAAACAAGGTCATTTCTTTTTTAAAGGAGGGAGTGACAATTTGATTTTAAAATATCCATTTAACCTTAGTAAAATTATATATGATCACAAAAACACTTATGATGTTTTTAAGACCATAAATTTGTAAAAAAAATTCTTTTATTCTCTATCAACTTAAATTACATCACATAAATTAAAATAAAGAGAGCAATGCACTATTGTTTTGATTAGGTTATCAATTAGGGGCAAAAATTATCATAGAGTTTTATCCGTACGCGTGGAACACCATGCATCCAACTTAAACTCGATCTCAAAGAAAATGATATAAAATTGGCAATATCATTTTACCCCAAGTCGTTTTCTTCTTCTAGACTACTTAGTGGAATTTTCATAAACAGTCACCTAGTGAAATATAATATGCAAAAATAGCTACAATTTCTAAAATTACATTTTCTAACTTTGGTCATGAAAATTATTTTGTATAAATCGAGTGTCCACAAAGACATTATACAAAATAAATTGACACCTTTAATTGTTGATTTGCTACATTTCGCTGATTATTAAGGAAACAGTTCCTTAATTTATGGAAGTTGAATGTAATCAGACTTACTTACCTAATATGACTCTTTCTACCAAAAACCACCATAGTTGTCTGATTTATGCTAAATCGAAAAGAAAAGTGCAACATTTTTTACGTTATTATACGAAAATCTGGTTAGAAAAAATTGTGCTTTCGTTGGAATACGTTTATTCGTTCTCAATTGAATATTATACGAATTATTGATGTTATTCAAGTCAATAAACTTTATTATTTTGGCTTAGCAAAATTTTAGCAGTCATTCTTTTTTTGTTTGTTAGCATGAATTTTTTTTTTAATAACAAATTGTGTGATTTCTACGTTATACATGATCGATTGACGTTCTCATTTTCATGTATATGATTGTTAGGTTACATATTTTTTAAGAGAGATCTAAAGCATATGAATATGAATAGGTGGACTTTATTGAACGATTGTATAAAAAAGTTATGTTTAGTTTGTATAAAATAATATATCTACTTAGATCTAGTTTTTTTTAACTTGTTTTATTTGTTCACATACACGTGTAATTGTATAAAATTATTATTTTAATAGTTATAATTATATACGTGTGTCTTTTGTATTTAACAAAATATTTTATAGCATTGTTGTTAAATTTCGCTGAAATAATTTGTAT